>NQII01006472.1:10205-77629 GCA_002778355.1 Clitarchus hookeri | reverse complement strand
AAAGACGGCATGCAGTGTTTACAAAAAAATACGCATTCACTCCACCGGGAATACCGCCGCCGTTGAGACCAAAAACCGCCCCACATTTTAGAAAAAACGCGGGCTTCACGTGGAAAGGAGGTCACGTAGCGCCACAATTTTAGAAAAAATGCGGGGCTCTAAAACACCTTCATTATTTATTTACGCAATAAGGTTGTGACGCATGTGTGTTTTGGGATGAATATAGGTCTCCGCCCAACGATCGATGTCCCGTTAAGGAGATGGAAGGCTTATTTCCAGATAACAAGGTTAGGACGCACAATTCTTTCCTATACGTATGGAATGTAGCATCCCGTTACTTTATGATAAATTTACTTTCCATTCAATTTGGAATGTCTTAATGCGTTACTAGTATCGTATGTAAACAATACGTTCGGAACATAACATCGGCTTACGTACGAACTGTTTATTTTTTCATATGTAACACCAAGTTTCTAATTTTATTATATGTGTTTGTTAACAACATAAGTGTGCGTGGGGAAGGGCNACTGTTTATTTTTTCATATGTAACACCAAGTTTCTAATTTTATTATATGTGTTTGTTAACAACATAAGTGTGCGTGGAGAAGGTTTAGTCATAAAAACACAATTAAAGTTTCAGTATATTTATTATGTTATATAAAAAAGTATACAACACATGTATCTGTAACACTTTGACATTACACTTTTGACATACACTTTTGGCAAACAATACACACTTTACTACTCTGTTTATACGCTCAAAAGCTTACAGACTTTACAATTTCAGTAAATATTGTTTTAATACACTGGTTTACAATGCCTTGAATATCTTGTTCCTGAGACGTTAACGTCTCGCATTGTTTGCGTTTCCTTCGCGTCAGTTTAGGTTTTTCATTATACGTTTGCGTACAAACGTCTTTACTGCATTCTGGAGCATGTAACACTATATTTTGAAGCAGGTCTGGGTACGTTTCCAAGGAGTAAGAAAAGACTTTGTCGACACTTGCAAGTAGCGAGGTATTCGGTGTCATCTAATTTACAGGATATTTGTTTATGTCGGAACATTGAATTAACTGATACGACTTTTCATTCGATAAAGGACGATGCGTAATTCGGAAGTGAAAAATGGAGTCGCAACTTTCAGAAAATTGCCTAAGCAAACCATTGCTCCAATGCGCATACTCAACAGTCGATTTACCCAGAGAAATGGTAACATACGGGTTGCTGGGATGAAAATATGCAATTTTCTCTCACTGTTTGACGAACAGATGTTGATGGTATGAACCCCAACTTACCACTGATATACGAGTACTTGCTAAGATTTTCCTCAAACAACTAAACAATTTACAATACAACAAGCGTCTAAATAATATGGTAAAATTGATTTTGCACTAAGATTGTTCAATACATAGAAATTGAGCTCACCATCACTTTCCTCTAGGTTAGTCAGTAAAAACTTGTAGCAAGAAAAGTTTGTTGAACTTTGCTTGCTATAAAAACTATGCACAAAACACTTTGATGATACCCAACCTGTAACTAATATACACACAAACTCATTTACTGACTCAAAAACATGCAAATCTCCATTAAAATGTTCAAAGTATTTCAGTTGCTTATATCAGTTAATATTGTGTTCAAAACTTTCTCTTTCACTACTTTACTATGTTCACCTTTACATTTCACATTCCGAAATACATATAAGGAAATTAACCTAACATTTTGAATTATCACAATTGGTTACACTAGAATCAATTACACAAGCTTTATGAAACCAAGACCGTATGTACATGAAAAATGAAGATCATCCTCACACATTTCTTTGAAAGAGGTAATTGATATCTCACAACCGTGTTCGATAATAGGGTACTTGCCATTCGGATGAAACTTCATTGTTACACTAATCGCAGGAAGGGGATGAAAGCGAAATTAATCGGAATGATTGTTTGCAACTTCAAATGCCCAAGTATTAGGCCTACACACAGATGGAAAAGAGAGATTTCCCTTTGTAAAATAAATGTGTGAATATCCCAGTCACACAATTCTTTCCAATGGATGTTGATCTCTGAGTCGGGGCGGTTAAGTTCGTAGGTGATTTTTCCATTTTCACATACTTCCACAATCTCTTCGTTAAAGTTTCCTATAGCTAAGTCATGAAGTGAACACGGTAAATAGCTCTCGGGTCTTGGGTACCGCACAGCACACTCAATGTTGTTGCATTCTATTCCTTCACCAAACCTAGCGCCTTGACATGAATCGTAGGTATAACACTTATGTTCAATATCATTGGACATTTGTGTCTACAACTCACCGTCGTATGTTTTCAAATACACTCGTCTAAACGCTACTTGCGACCCCTCGTAGTCCGTATCTGGGTTGAGCATGCATGTCATGCTCGCATACGAATCACTAAAGCTCTGGTGCAAATACCTATTGCCTATATAGGCTTGCGGCCATATTGAATGGTTTATTATTTTAAACTTAAACCTTTCGACTTCGTTTCGCCAACTCGACATATCCACATACTGCAGGGCGAAACTAACCACCGGTTTTCACTGGGAATTTCAGTAATATGTTCGATTTGATTACATTTTTCTGTCCAGACTACAGGTATGGCGCAACAGTCCTTTTGTAACATATACTCGATTTGCCTATATGACATACGTTTTGAAATCTGTTGATCCAGAACATCGTTCACTAATTCAATTTAAAAGCATGGCAATATTTTGTCTGGCCATAAATTAAACATTGCGCACTCGCGCCCATTACATTCACTGACTTCCTTGTACGTGTATTCCCGACTAGTTGCCGAAAAAATGCCGATGTTCGCCTTTGTCACAAGTTTGAATTTTCAGCACAGTATTGTCATTAACGCGGCAACATACATTTTTATATCCCGGGAGAACACTCGCATACTCGAATTCCGGATGAAATTTATTCATCGCGCCCTACTCTAGTCTGATATGATACTGCGATTCGCGGTGTATTTATAACTCGATCGAGCTATCTGTCTCCTCACCACGCTCCAACAGTAACAACAATTTAAGTATTAATTTAGAATTTTCACATGCAGAAATGAATGGTGATTTATATACGTACATTTCACGTAACTCTTTGAATGACGGACACTTAAACTCTTTATGTATGTATGTATATATATTTCTTTTTTTACCACTCCATACACTTGCTAGAATACGTTTTTGATCCAGTCCACGCACAAATATCTCCTCGTCTTTGAAATATTTGTGGATAATTGAAGGTTTGTCACCATACTCCATACATCCACTCTCCCACACTAACCCATGGTGATTTTTTGAATCCCAAGTGTTGGTGCGCTTATACTTCAGCTCAAAAGGTTGTTTCAATGTGGACACAGTGGTATGGTCATGTATGTCTGTGATAGCCATTTCCTTGATATTAATATTTTTTGGTGCTTGGAAACCTTAAATTATACATAACATGTTTACTCGATGACATTACATCGTAAACTGAGACACATTTACGTTAGAACTTTTTCTAACTTATCGAGAACATTATAAGGTATAAGTCTATCGTAATTAATTAAAGTTCAAGCTTGGGTATTTTGGGGAATGTTCAAGTTCACAGTTATTTTAATATGCGAATCAATAACACTGTTATTTGTAAAGTCGTTTTGTTTACTACCATAAACCACGAACAAAGGAGCTTTACATTTAAATGTTTCAGATTCTCATATCGGTGCAGTGTCTTTCGTATAATACGTCTCTTGAAATTGTCCGTACATGTTGTAGCAAATAAGATACTCACATTTGCGAAATGCGTTTCAACGTCCGTGTATGGGTAATCTTAACTATAAAAAAATAGTTTAATGTTTTTAACATTGCAATAATCGAATAACGACCTATCGGTTATTAAATTATTTTGGCCGTTGGTTTGGAAACATTTAATGACGTATCTCGGCTTTCATTCGAGAAACCTGATTTTATATTCCATACAACTTTCTCGGATGGTTTTACTGACGGGATCATCTCCAGTCTCCAGGACCTGAACCCAAGATCTAAATTTTCCCTTTTTCAATATATTTAAGAAATTTCACGCAATCACGAGTGTTAATTTTAATGTGTGACATCAACANTAAATTTTCCCTTTTTCAATATATTTAAGAAATTTCACGCAATCACGAGTGTTAATTTTAATGTGTGACATCAACAATTCTACGCTACTTAGTTCAAATTATCACCTTCCTCTTCAATACCTGTGTGGCATATAACATTCAAGTGCGTATTGCTTAATAAAATAACCAATTCTTGTTTATCATTTAAGATAACATGTGTATAGTGTTCCTTGAATCCCAATACCATGCGTTGTGAAAACTTTGTATTTCCCACCACGATTAATGAGCAGTTTATAACTATCAGTGTGGTTACACCCATACATCGTGCATGTGTTAAAGTCGTCTGTTGTTAACGAGAGGTAATTCTTTAATGTAGATGTAATTCCAACATCTCGAGTCTGGTCGGTTTCCACACAGTTCAGTAAGTATGCAAGTCTGTCTATCAGGTGAAGTATACCGTTGTGAATTATTCCTGTATTTACGGGGTTACTTCCATCAGCTGTCTCTTAGATTGTTCCTCTGAACTGCAAATCCAATTTCGAAGGTAATGTGTATATGTCATGATTTCGTATAGGAATTCGTAATTCTGATGGAAACGAATAAGGTCCCGCTCGAAATGGTTCGTAGATACGTATCTTCGTATTGTTTATAGAGTCTTCATAACTTATGGGTTGCTTGACATTAAGCATGTCTTCCATTTTTATTCACTTTATAACCCAATTCACTTAAAAACAATTCATTGCTCCGTGTTAACCGTGTTGCATTCCTAATTGAACTGAGCACTTTATGTTCCCTTTTACGTCTTTTTATATGTATTGTCTGGTGTTTCAATAACCAACGAACTGATTTATTTTGAGTACGGTAAACAATCCCGATTTTGTTGTATTACACAGATTGCATACCTTTTTATAGTACTTTCTACTCACCTTTTTTCAGATGTAGAGGTACGGTTACCTATTTGTTTCTAAAGTTAATAAGTTCACAATTTTGATCGACTTTAGTGACAACAATTTCGTCAATGCGATTAACTATTACCAGAGGGTAAATTAACATATTTGGTTTTCAATTATTTTATATCCTGGTGCAACTGAAGAAATGAATGCGTTTATTGATTTCGTAGTTTTACCATTTAAAAACGAACCTCCAACAATATTTTCGTTGACACAACACACGTTAACTGACAAAATATTGACTTGCTTTAACGATTCGTGTAAATGATTGGCTGGGTACACGTTCCGTTCGTACCCTAACATAGATGCGATTGAATCACATTTTGCGTGAAATCAATATCGACATTGCTTAGCATTTTCAGGAACCAATCCCTTTATGAATGTTTACAAATCTTCAAGTTTGTATGATCGAACAGGTATAAAATTCCGATGTTTTTGATTACCGATGTTCAGTGTGAATGGTTGAATATGTGTATATATATATTTGGTATACTGTTGTATGTTACAAATTCAATTAGACTCATTTGTCGTTTACCATTTAACTTCAAGGCTGCGAAATAAACCGAATGCAGTTAGGATGAGTTTCAGTTTAAGATAAGTTAGATTGACATCTTTTTTTCTATGCTATCGGCGGTTTTAACGAGTGCATATCTTATTTATACTCAGGAACTGTAAACATAAATTCCCGCAGTTGTATGTATCCAGTAGTTGTTCGTTTTCGTAATTGTGTATGATTTGTGTATCCTGTAAATAGTTATGTATTTCTCATCCAGGATGTAAGTCTCCGTAACTGTCATAGTAGATCGAATGAGGTCCACATTTTATTACAACCCAGTAGGTCCCATCATTTTGTTTAGAATATAAATAAAAAAATCATACATTCCCTAAAGTATCCTTTAGATGGTAAATCATCTGTCATGTGCACACCTCAGAAGTACGGTATTTTAAGTTTTTTGGCATACACACGAATCTCTTTCTGTAAGCGCGCGGGCTGGAAGACTGTTCAGAATCGTCTCTGTTTTGTCCTTCATCTTCGGTTTTATTTCAATGATCCTTGACCCACTTTATAAGGACGAAGAAACATTCGTTTTCCACCTGTGTTGTTTTTTCTTTGTATAACTGCCTGGCTGAATGCCGAGGCGCCACCCAGAAGCGAACCGAGTGCGGCTAACACTGATAGGAGTATTCCTGGGAGGAATCCACCTTTTATCTTCCCGCTTACTTGTTTACCATGACCTGCTTTATTTGCAGTACAATACCCCATTCCCCTTTTAACTTCACTTATCTTTAATTTTAAAACTACCCAATGTTTTTCTCTGGTTGTGGTATTAGGGTTGTTTCAAATTGTTTCTGCTTTCTCAGCTGAAAGTGTATCTGCATTATGACATTTTTATATCGTTTGTTTGCAGCTTAGTTATGTTGTGTTGCTTACATGCTTCGTCTAATGCGTTTATTCCCTGGTCGTTCCAGGCCAAACATTTTACAAGACGTGTTTCAGGCCCCCACAGGAATTATATTTAGGTAAATAAAGTTTAAATCGTAGATTATTTATATGTATGTTTAATACTTCGCTACATTTTTTGATACGTCTACTACGAGACATTATTTAAGACTGTGTACGATCATATATATATATATGGTCATATAAACTTATACAGTTAGGACATTACCGTTTGTTAGTATGAAGGTTATACAGCAAAGTGAACACCTTCCAGTAACTGTAACTAAGAAAGAAGAAATAACTGAAGAAACACAGNAACTGTAACTAAGAAAGAAGAAATAACTGAAGAAACACAGTAACATGGTACGTTTTTACGGTCAAATATACAGTGTATAATAACTGGGCCTTCCTCTTGTGGTAAAATGTGTCCGATGATGCCTTTAGAACATACAAATGAACCTAGGTTTGAAAACGTATAAATTTGTTTTCGAAAACAAGGCAACATAAAAAATATAAGCGATAAGCGAGTATTCTGTCTTCAGTCAAAGGAATGAAATATTTCCAGTTCACTTACAAAAATGAAATATTTCTCCCGAGTGAAGCATTACCAAATTCGGTGTTTATTTTCGACGATGTATGGAGCGAACCGCAGGGGAAAATACAAAAGTTTAAAATACAAAGTTTCGACATACATTCTAACGTAGACTGTTTTTATCTAAAACACAATTATGCTAGAATTACCAAACATAATTTACGCGATAATGTAAACATGCTAATAGTTTTCAAGTGGGATACTTTATATCTACACCATATTTACAACGAACACATTATAGGTGACATGTCGTTTATTAAATTCAAAGAAATATGTTTGTATTGTTGGGGAGACAAATGTGGTTTCATTGTAATTATACCTGCACTTCCGATAGATAAAGAATATTAATGTTGTGGTTTTAACAGTTTTATAATTCCTGACGAAGAAAGAGTTTTTCAAAATTCTGTCATAGCGGTAAAACATGTTCCCATTACAGTATACGTTTAACCAGAACTCGCGATGGAAATTGTGATTTGAATGGTAATATATTACGTAATGTTGGCGACCCTGTGAATGACAGCATTGTGGTAAATAAACGATTTGTTGAAAGTTTAAACACCATTAAAGACGTATTGAAAACACAAACGGTGGATATACAAGACAAAAAAGCGAAGTTATAGGAAGGGATTGATAATGTTTATAAGAATACAACTTTAATTTTGAACATTATAGTGAATATGTTAAATGCTATGCAAAATATCAAGACTAGAATACACACACATTTAGATCGATTTACGCATGCTTTTAACGTAATGGTTAATACAATTATCAACTCACAACTTACAGAGATATCGTAAGACATAACACGTTTTATAAGTGGTTAAATTATTAGCAAAACTACGTCTTCAGTTACTTATAGAGAGATACAAACACAAAACGAGTATGAGAAAATTCGATTAACCGTCGTTATTAATGACCTGAGAACACAGATTGCAAGTAAAATAGGTGGTGTCTTAAATAAAGTTGATAGATTATAAAAGGCACAAGGTAGTCGAAGTAATGTTACAGTTAGAAAACCAATGCATTCATTATGGTTATGTTGCCTATAAACATGTTATGCGTACGTGAAGGATCAATACACAATGTCTGAGTCTACTTCGGAATTACCTAATGTGAAAATGGTGGTGAAGGGGAAGTATTTGCTAGCAAAACGTGCTCGAATGGAAGGGGATGTTTTAAACGAATCCTATTTAAACCAGTTACATCCAGGTTGTGTACAATACATGCAGCCATTAGTAAACCGAGTGGGATTTCAACGGAAAATAAGGTGGAGAAACATGAGAAGAAGAAACAACTAGTGAACTTTCTAAATTGACTCGTAAATATCTAGTGTTAAACAGTACTTTACTTACTCGCTGTGTGACATATGGCGTATATCGGTACGGAAAAGTGTTGTTTTTAGGAGATTCGGAAATTAATTTTTTACCAGGAGATAAAATACAAATAGGTGATTATCTGAAGGACGCGAACAAAGGTATGTTTAGTTATTATTTAAAAAGATAACGAATGGGTGTTCATATGCTGATTTGGAAAAATATCAACGACTTGTAATACTCACAAATGCTCATTTTCGCAATAGCGATTCATATTTAGGGAGTACCAAACATGTGGATGATTCAAAATTGAGTTTATTAAAGGATATCGCTGGAAGTGGTTTATATAATAAGAGGTAGGTGAAAGACTTTCACATGTGCATTGGGACAGTCTTAACTAATTGGTGGATAGATTCAGACTGTGTAGTGCTTTTGAACACTCTGGTAATAATTCACACATAAACTGAAGTCGGAAATATTTATTAAAGTATAGATTAAACTTAGAAAACTCGCTACAGAGCTGCATGCGCTGACCAGAGTTAATTTTCACAGAAGAAAGGTTATTATGTTGGGAGTGAACGACCTTTTTCACACTGATTTGTGTGACTTGTCATTACTATCGATACATAATAGTGGTTTTAAGTATATTTTGACTGTAATAGACGTGTATTCCAAATTCGCTTTGGGAATACCAGTAAAGAATAAAACTGTGCTACAAGTTAGAACTGCGATGGAGTTGGTGTTAGAGGATAGGGTTGCAAATAATTTGCATACTGCCAAAGGAATGAAAATATTTAATAATCGTTTCAAGAATTTAATGTTGCGGTGTGGAATTTATCATTAAGTCACGTAATCTGAAAGAGAGGCTTCGGTAGTTGAGCGATTTAACTGACTCGTGCGCTTTGCTCAGTTTAAAATTATAGTGCAGCACATAAAGGGGATCGAGTTTGAGGCAATGTAAAATGGGACCCCTGTGGATAGTTATTTGTTTGATTCAGTTTCTGCTAGTATACATGTTTTAGAATTAAATACGCTGTGAAAGTTTCCCAATGCTTCAAAATGACGTAAAAGGACACCAAAATTCTGACACGGAATGTAAACAGATATTGTCTGAAATCAAAAATGGAAATTCTTGTTACGTAGTTTATAAAGTATTTCTAGGAGAATGGACGAAATGAGGCATATTCAGAGTTTTTTTTACCGGGAAAACTAAGGGCAATGGTTTTTAAATATTTCTCGTCGAATAGAACTTACATTTGGGTAAATATTGTGCCTGAAATAATTATGTTCTATAATTCAAGGCATCACAGAACGATAAAACAGCACATATTGACATGAAATACCTAAGTTTGTTAATATCTGTATAGTAGAGTATCAAAGTTTATGATGAGCAGAAACGACANATATTGACATGAAATACCTAAGTTTGTTAATATCTGTATAGTAGAGTATCAAAGTTTATGATGAGCAGAAACGACATTTTAAATTTGGCGATTATGTTCGAGTGTCGAAACTAAAAGGTGTATTTATGAAAAAAGATGAGGTTAATTGGTCTTATGAAATATTTAAGGTGATTTCTGTGATACACTCGTATCCTCGAGTAGTTCTTTAGCGAACCGGTCAGAACAGGTTTTTATGTTAACGAATTGCAGAATGTTAGTTCGCTCCATGAGTATTTAATTGAAAAAATATTAAATCGGATAAAAAAAGATCATTGGTTAGATGGAAAGGGTTTACGAAAGCTCATTATTCGGGGCTAAGTAACTGAAGTATTGCACATTTGAAATCTGTGAATTAGACCTCCCTGATATCTCCCTGCTCGGGCTGACCTACTTTCTGAGAGGGTGGAGTAGGGTTGTATGACTTAATGGTTGTGATGGGATCCCCCGGAGATTTTGTATTACGGGTAGCGGTTCGAGGTAAAAAAAATACGTTTGCCGCATGGGCTGAAACAAGGTCGCCTCTCAACACAGGTAAAGCTTCAAAAGTTATGTAAGGGAAAAACCATTGTTCCCTTCACTGCATTTTGTATTCGTCTGTGGTGGTTGTTCAAATTTGATCAATGTCTTGAAGTGAGTTGATGGAAGCGTTTGAGGGTTTACCACCTCTCAGTTTGAACATTGAGCTCGACGATCTAGATTTTGGTGCGTTGAATGGTGTGGCGTGACCGTTGGTGTAGGAGGAACCGCTGGACCTGAGTCGAGGGCGGGATGTGGAGTCGTGTTGCCATGTTTGTTTACATCGGAGTGGCCTATAGACTTGAGGGCGCAAGCTCCCGTCTCGGGTCCTATGGGCGTCAAGCCATCTGTCCGCTACCCAGTTGTCCGCTCTCCAGAGATTGCTTCTCACAAGGTTCCCGCCTCCGGTCTAACTGCGCGGGCTCCCGTCTCGGAAGGCACCGATGTCACCTCTCAGCGGGATGGAGACAGCGTGGAATGTTACACCCCTCTAATGCAGGAATGGGATCCGTTCTTGTGTTTCAACGGGGTTGACAACGTCATCATCCTCGACATATGAACGTATAGGTATGTTGTGTGACGACGAGGAGTCGATATTGTTGTCATTCCCTCCCTAGGTCAGGGGAACGGACAAAACTCGTCACCATCTCAGGGAGAGTGGAATCCGCCTGAAATTAGGTCTGTTAGCCCTGGTTTCAGGGGGGCTCAGTTTGTGGGTTCATACGCCGTCTTGCCCATTCCATTGCTGTTGCGTTATGTAAATAGCTCCATATCTCCGTCATTACCCCTACCGTCCACTCTACCTTTGGCGCGCAAACAGAGGGGTTGTCTCTCTTTACGATGTCGACGAGAACGTGCGAACAGTGTGCGTTCATTCGCGCAGTTGTTTTTAGATGCGGTAGATGCATTCTAGAAATTTTTTTACTTTAAAGTTTTTTTTATTGTAAGGTGTTTTTAATTTNGTTTTTAGATGCGGTAGATGCATTCTAGAAATTTTTTTACTTTAAAGTTTTTTTTATTGTAAGGTGTTTTTAATTTAATTCCAAGTATATTATAAAAAAAATTTAAGATGAATTTTTAAAACACTATATTTTGACATAATTACAAGTGAGATTTTTTCCACAATAATTTAATTATAATTCTGCGGAATTATCTCGTGTCAATGATATTTATACAAGACAGGATTCAAAATGGTGCTTCATGTTTATTTGCATAGAATGTACAGTTTGGTGTTGTCATATCGAAGAGAACTTTGAATAATATTTACACCTATTAAGTGTTTTTTTTTGTGTTAGAGGTTCTTTGTGGTTGTGCATATTTTCATGTAATTAATAAAAGGAAATCGAGAAAACATAGCGGGTGAGTATGTATTAATACCCTCATGGTTTGTGTATTTATTATTTATTTAAATAAAATTATACATAATATACATGTAATTTAATTTTTTTATACATTAATACATACCTTTTCTCTAAATAACATACACACGGCATTATGGTGTTTGACATACACTTTTTTTTTACTAAAGTGTATTTGTGATGAAAACAAATGCTTGGTTTTGAATAGGTATATAATTAATAAGATTACTGTACTAATGCATTAAGATTATTTCATGCGTAGTATTAGCTGATTTTACTTATTTGAGTATCTCCGTTACATAAAGATTTTACAATTTTCTTTTATGGTTTACCTAACACGTATAGTGGGTATTCTGGAATAAGTGTATCGTTTACATATTGGTATCTGTCTTCATAAGGTATGATGCCAGAATCCCATTTGATATTGTGTTCTTCGTATGTCTCTAAGCGGTACAAGCTTTGTAAATCTGGTGAAAAATTAGTCCATGGAAACGGTACTTTAAATTTAATCAGATTAAACAGTTTACTCGTCTGAGTATGATATAGACACTTCTCTGACAATAAATGTTTCTCATACGTCGTATGGGTTTTCAAACTCTTGGACTCAACAAAACCTTTTTTTTACTCCTTTTTTACACACAATCATACATTTTTCTAATAATGATACTTACAGTAATTCTGTGGTTGTTTCTGATGTGCCGGACAAATTATCAGTCACTTCGTAACCTCGTGTGAGGTGCAATATTTCTTCCATTTTACGTACCAAACATAACATTCTTGTGTGTGGATGGTGCGCGAATATATCATTTGTCATTGCAGGTATTCCTAAGGTTCAGTTCTTACACCACATATATTAAATACTATCGGGATCATCCCGCAGCTGTTGTGGCAGATAATTGTATACATATTTTATTGCATGGGGTGCGAAGTGAATGATGAATTCTTTCGGGAGAAAAGCCAGTTCATTTAAAATGTCTTATGTAAGTAACGTCTTACTTTTGCCGTATGTTAACATCACGTAATACATGCGGAACCATTTAGAATCGTAGTTTTCACAGCAGTGTGTTTTATTCATCGTTTGTTGGAGAGAAGTTTTTGTAGGTCACAATACCTTTCTTTTTGTTGCCTTGAAAATTGAGCGTTTTTTAAAGAGGAATGAACCTTTGCAGGTTGATTTTCTTTGTGGGTCGATAGCTCGTCCCAGCTGGTATTGCGGCACGCAGAGCGCGATCCTTGAGTCCGGCCACTCGTCTACGCACACTTCAATGTTACTCTTACATATACTTAGATAGTTTCAGCTTAGCTTCTATTGGCACTGACTATTGTCATAGCCGGTGCGAATTGCATAACGTGATCCTTAAGTGGTCCGTTCGCTCACTCGTTAACACACACGGCAATGTTAATGTTGCAAACGCTTAGGTACTTTCATCCTATCTTCTATTGTCACTGACTATTGCCAAAGCAGTTNGTTTTTAGATGCGGTAGATGCATTCTAGAAATTTTTTTACTTTAAAGTTTTTTTTATTGTAAGGTGTTTTTAATTTTATTCCAAGTATATTATAAAAATATTTTAAGATGAATTTTTAAAACACAATATTTTCAAATTATTACAAGTCAGATTTTTTCCACAATAATTTAATTATAATTCTGCGGAACTATCTCGTGTGAATGATATTTATACGAGACAGGATTCAATATGGTGCTTCATGTTTATTTGCATAGAATGTACAGTTGGGTGTTGTCATATCGAAGAGAACTTTGAATAATATTTACACATATTAAGTGTNTTAAGTGTTTTTTTTTGTGTTAGAGGTTCTTTGTGGTTGTGCATATTTTCATGTAATTAATAAAAGGAAATCGAGAAAACATAGCGGGTGAGTATGTATTTATACCCTCATGGTTTATGTATTTATTATTTATTTAAATAAAATTATACATTATATACATGTAATTTAATTTTTTTATACATTTATACATACCTTTTCTCTAAATAACATACACACGGCATTATAGTGTTTGACATACACTTTTTATTTTACTAAAGTGTATTTGTGATGAGAACAAATGCTTGGTTTTGAATAGGTATATAATTAATAAGATTACTGTTTTACTAATGCATTAAGATTATTTCATGCGTAGTATTAGCTGATTTTACTTATTTGAGTATCTCCGTTACATAAAGATTTTACAATTTTCTTTTATAGTTTACCTAACACGTATAGTGGGTATTCTGGAATAAGTGTATCGTATACATATTGGTATCTGTCTCCATAAGGTATGATGCCAGAATCCCATTTGATATTGTGTTCTTCGTATGTCTCTAAGCGGTACAAGCTTTGTAAATCTGGTGAAAAATTAGTCCATGGAAACGGTACTTTAAATTTAATCAGATTAAACAGTTTACTCGTCTGAGTATGATATAGACACTTCTCTGACAATAAATGTTTCTCATACGTCGTATGGGTTTTCAAACTCTTGGACACAACAAAACCTTTTTTTTTACTCATTTTTTGCACACAACCATACATTTTTCTAATAATGATACTTACAGTAATTCTGTTGTTGTTTCTGATGTGCCGGACAAATTATCAGTCACTTCGTAACCTTGTGTGAGGTGCAATATTTCTTCCATTTTACGTACCAAACATAACATTCTTGTGTGTGGATGGTGCGCGAATATATAATTTGTTATTGCAGGTATTCCTAAGGTTCAGTTCTCACACCACAGATATTAAATACTATCGGGATCATCCCGCAGCTGTTGTGGCAGATAATTGTATACATATTTTATTGCATGGGGTGCGAAGTGAATGATGAATTCTTTCGGGAGAAAAGCCAGTTCATTTAAAATGTCTTATGTAAGTAACGTCTTACTTTTGCCGTATGTTAACATCGCGTAATACATGCGGAACCATTTAGAATCATAGTTTTCACAGCAGTGTGTTTTATTCATCGTTTGTTGGAGAGAAGTATTTGTAGGACACAATACCTTTCTTTTTGTTGCCTTGAAAATGGAGCGTTTTTTAAAGAGGAATGAACCTTTGCAGGTGGATTTTCTTTGTGGGTCGATAGCTCGTCCCAGCTGATGGCGGGGTCAGGGCCTCAGGTAGTGCGGCACGCAGAGCGCGATCCTTGAGTCCGGCCACTCGTCTACGCACACTTCAATGTTACTCTTACATATACTTAGATAGTTTCAGCTTAGCTTCTATTGGCACTGACTATTGTCATAGCAGGTGCGAATTGCATAACGTGATCCTTAAGTGGTCCGTTCGCTCACTCGTTAACACACAAGGCAATGTTAATGTTGCAAACGCTTAGGTACTTTCATCCTATCTTCTATTGTCACTGACTATTGCCAAAGCAGTTNCGGCAATGTTAATGTTGCAAACGCTTAGGTACTTTCATCCTATCTTCTATTGTCACTGACTATTGCCAAAGCAGTTGACGTCGCAAGGGCCGATGCGGTTTGGTTGAAAGTTAAAAATATAATACCAATTTTTTAAAATATATTCCTGCGTTATGTAATATCACGAACCAATATGGCGCTTATCCCTCAAGTGTATTAGTTAACGGACGTGCCTAGCGCTCCGTGCGGTGAGGGAGAGAGTTACGTTCAGTTCGCCCTCGGAGCCAGAGGCGGTCAAACTCCCTGCAGGTATTCGCTCGGCTCCCTTACTTTTCTTACACAATCCAAGATGGCGGACGTATATCACAAACACATTAGCGGTTCACAGCTCAGTTGCGTTTGAGCAGTGGTCGGAGTAAGAAATGTACTTTGTGTGTAATTACCATGTAATTACTCTCGGTACTTAGTCTCGGTACATGTTATTACTCTCGGTACGTGTTCTCATTCAATATGCAATAACTCATTACGCATTACTTAACTTTGATAGAACCGGAACCAAAAGCGCCTCACCAAACTCGTCAGTTGTGTTTCGGCAGCCGATATGTGAACATGTATACTTAGTGTATAATTACTCTGTCGGTACACGTACTTAGTATCGGTACTTGTACTTATTATCGGTACATGTACTTACTCCCGGTACTCGTTATTGTTTATAACACAACAACTTGTTAAGCAATTACTCATTACACAATCACTCATTGCGTGATTACGTCTAATTAAACGTTAATTACCATCAACAAGTCTCGAACCAAGAACTGACCGACTCCACGACCCTCGTGGTCCAACCCTACACCCCCTTATCAAACTCCTAGCTTCCCGTACCTCCAGATTTCCTCGAAAAATGTCGAAGTCCCGAAAATTTCACTTGGGCGCTTTGTCCATCGAAATTTTACCCNCCCAGCACACCTCCAATTCAGCGGCCAATCACAGCAGTTTCCCTGGTAGTGCATAGACACGCTCACCATCGCCCAGGTGGGTCTGCCGACGAACAAGGAGGCTCTCTTGAGCTTGCTCAAAGAGTGCTTTTGGAGAAGTGGGGAAGTATTCGATCCGTCCACGATCTACAAGGATGCCGTCCGTACGTACGGGAGGCGTACTTTTGACTACAGTAAGCCCTTCATGGGGTACACTGGGGTCAGGTACTAGTCATCACCTTGGTCGGCTCCTTAACCAAAACCCGGATGCGACAAAACCCGATAAAGACACTTCCTGGATAAGACTTGATCTGTTCCAGGAGCCCCGATGTAGACGACCCCTGCGATGGACCCAGAATGCGATACTGGATGATGGAAGGATGACGAAAGTTTTCCAGGAATGGACAAGACTGAAGGTCTGAAGAATTGTAGTGTGTGAGAATGTGTGTGTAAATGAGACGAGCAAAAGAGAGACTGCAGTGCGGCTTCGTACGATGCCCCCTGCACCCGTTGGTGGGGGGAAGGGGGGAGGGCGAGGAGGCGGGAAACAATCCTGGTTACCAGCTGTTTCCCAAATCTGATTCCCGGGACTTCCCGGGAGCACTGGGCCGAAAATGTGCTGAGGGTATGCCGTCATACTTAACTTTACCCGTGAGAGAAGGACAAGCGCGAGCGCTGTAGTGAATATATGTGTTTGTTTTGTAAGTATTTAGCTTCTGTGTTACTAAATTCATTTCGGACAGTATGACGGACTTCAAAATTCAAAGTTCCCGGTGGTGCTCTGCGAAAGAAAAGAGCCGATTTAGACCTAGCTTGCGGGAGTTAAAGTAAAAGTAGAAAGAACCGCTCCAGGTATGACCTTTTAATAGGTATCGGCCACCTGCAGGGGAGGTTTGGTGAGGAAAGCGCCGGTTCAACCGGGAACTTTGTTTACCTGGTTAAAGGTTGTTGGCAATTAGTATCCCTCTCCCCGACACCCGTTTACAGGTTATTGAAATAGCACCTATGCCACAATTTACTCCCTAGCATGCTCAAACGGCCTCGCTCTCACTACTACAATTATAGCTAATTCGCGAGTAACTGAGCACCGTTGTAATCAAAGTTTAAGAATAACCCTCATTGTAAGCGCATATATTAAAATTGGTATGCTCCCAAATAACTAGTCAACGATGTTGGTCTTGTCAAACAGCGCCACATAAAAAGTATTGTCACAGAAGCCTCTTAACTACTTTTTGTTCTCATATAATAATGATAAATATATCAGCAATATACAGAAATGTCATTTTCACAGTTCTACGAGAACGGGCTTAGCAATGTTGGTACATGCCGTGAGGTACATGAAAGGGACAACAGTTAGATCACAGGAATGGCTTTAAACGGTGCTCAGTAAATATCTGACAGCCTATAAAAGGCATCTTCATAAAAGACGTTTCAGACATACGGCGTTTGCCTGAGAAATTTTTTTAACTCAGAACAATTTTTCACCCCAACCAAAAGGTTTTTCACAAAAGAGGCGCTTCACCTAAAAGTGTTTTCGCCGAATATGATTTTCGCCCAAGAGGCATTACGCATAATAGCGTTAAGCGTAAAAAGAAAAAAGCACACATTCTTCCTTAAAATTACACAGAGATGAAAGAAAGGCGCCTTCATACATTTCCTACGAAGCGCGTTTTGCCAAAACGCACTTACAGTAACATTAATTTGCCTAAAGAAATTTAGGCAACATTTTAGGTTATTATATTTTGGGGCCATCGACGGGTACCCTTCTGACAGTATACTTTGGGAAGAACTACATAGATCTGAGGGCACACATCTTCGTTCATGTGCAATAAATTAATGTTTTTAATCCTTAAGCATGCCAAATGATCAGCTTCGGAATAAAATCAATAGATATGAATTAACACTAATAATTAAACTAATTTTAGCATCAATGCACAATACTTTACCGTTCGTCCTACAAGCTTCGTCGTCATTCCTTTATTACCAAAAATCCTCCCTCTGAACGTCTCTTGTCTGGCTGCTTCACCCCCATCTTTATCATTACAACACTCTGCTCCTTTTAATTTAGCCCGGGGGAGCGGAGGGCGGAGATTTACAACAATCAACTCTATTGTTGTTCGCCAACAATACTGGGAGTGCAGCCGGCTTCATTGTTTCAATCGGGACGCAGTAATTAAATGAGGAACCCTGCTCACTTCGTCTGCTTTAGGAAGACGTCCCTCCTCCTGCGCCAACGCTCGGTCCGCTGCCTTGTTTATTTTCCCTTCACACAGACGATAAAAAATCTAATCACACAGGGAAGAAAACAGGTGAAATGTTCCGCAGAAATCTAATTACGCTAACTGAGACTCTTAGTTTATTGACGATGTTTTCGATACAACTCCAAGCCTACTGCCCTAAACACACTTTGAACTGGCATTAATTACGAGAATAATCTTAGCATTTTGTTCGAAAAACATAAAGCGGAGAGGGTAAATTCACAAAGTAAATGTATATATTTATATATATATATATATATAGTTTCTACTCAATACAATTTATTGGGATCACTGTTCGAAATAGGGTTTCATTCTTCATTTTGTTTTTAATGTGACATTCCAGTGTTTAATAAAAATATATTACTAATTATTGATAACGGAAATTATGTCGACTGCCAATAAAATATACTGTTAACATGCAAAATACTACAATCATTTCCAGCAATTTAATCTAATACAGAAAATAATTTTATAACAGGCATACGAATTTTATTAATGAAAATTAAAAATGTTATGCAAATGGGCATTAAGAAACACAATTTGATTGTTTTCGGTAAAGAACATTAATATTTTTTACTTTTTCATTAACAGAGGCCTTAAAACCTGTAAAATTCATTAATAAATCCTAATCACACTCGGATAGTTGCCTTCTTAGATCCCAAAAGAATTGTAAAAGTCTACAGGCGTGCCCTTTACCATATTTCGTTTGAAGAAGAGTTGAATTGCAATTATAAAATGTCGCAGTCTCAGGAGCATACAATTATACGCCGCAGACTAGATATAACCTGCCAGTTGTCTTTAAAATCACTATTATTTTAATTATGAGTTCTAAATTCAACCTGGTTACTAGGCAACGGTCCTCATATATTGTCATGACACGAGAGATTTGTCGTCTGAGGTTCTCAATAACATTATTTTCTTCTGCGGGTTCCTATGGTCAATCACATTTGGCTTAGTGACAATTACCAATATTTCCAACATCTGAAAATATATGGGTACAACTACGTAAGTGTATGTATCGGAAATTAAAATGAAAATTTTACTATTGTTTATTAACTTGCAAATTTCATACCGATATGTTTATCTGGAGGTAGGGAGGAGGGAGGAGCAGCTTGCAATCTAAACTAAACCTAAATTTAAATATAAAAAAACGTTACCGAAGTTTATGCGTTGCCAAGAATTATAATATTGCACTCCATGCCTTGTAAACTGACTTTCTAGCTATAGCGCCTTTGTGGTCGGTTTTAACGCATACGGATACCTACGTCCCAATTTGGAGTCTGTGGGCGCGATGTCATTAAATAAATTTTCATAGAAATGACAAACAAAGTAAAAGAACATTACAGCGCGCTTTCTCAGCACATACCACCCCAATCAAGTAACTATATTAAAGAATCATTTAAGTTTTGTTGGCCAGCAGATTAGGCTCTGAAATCCAATAAATATTTCAGCAGCCCTATGGTTTTGATGACAGAACAGAATGTGAAGAACGTTTTAATTGATATTCCGTAACACTTACTAAAATGTACCTATGAATTGCTACAAAGAAGTAACACCTGTAATTTGGTGGTGCACCAAACTTTAACGAAAAATATTAATTAAAACTAATATCAACTCACTGAATTTACTGGGTATTGTTAAATTAACTCAAATTTCTGAGAGTTGTAATCGCTAGCTCTAACTCCGAAAACTTAATGATGTAATATTTAACGTGTGGAAATTCCTTACAATATGATAAATGGTAGAATTTTTCACAATATGCAATACATGAAGCTACACATTTTGGTAGCCATCAAGTCAAAAATAATTACAAAATCATTTAATTCGCGAAGCATGTTAACAGGAAAGTTGAGTAGCAGTATGTTAACTGAATGACTGAGTGAAGAGATTTGGGCGGCTCTTAACATCGTGGTCTTGAGAGCTGATGAGGGTTAACCGCTCAGGTTAACCGCTCAGCCACCGCGGCCCCTGTTTCCTGAAGTGCAATGAAAAATCTCTTAACCTAATTCCGTGACGGTCGTTGGTGGACATCTAATAAAACTTTACCAATTCGAAATATAAAACACTAGATTATTAGAAACTTCTGGACTGGAGTCCGTTGAAATTTATTTCCAATAGCAAACCTACACAGATATATACATAGACGTTGCAAATGTATTCAAATACAGCGATGAAATGTGTTAATAAATTAAAAGTGAAGTGTTCTCATGAGCATATTTCTACGTGTTTTAAACAAAGTCGGCCAAGTAGCTAATATTTGAGATTTTGCAATTACAATAGGCACAAATACGATTATAAAAAAATTATATTTTGATGCTTCTCACGAAGTATCGCTACATATGAGAACATTAAGTTCTGAGACACCATCATGCAACTTACAGTTTTCATTCACACTCGGCGGCATCTTCTTTCAGCGGGGAACGGGATTTTAAGTTGGTACCTGCTTGCCGACGAGGGACCACCCATGACGCGCCGGCAAGGCAGAACATCGCTGGCTATCGAGCATAACACGCATGCGGTGAACTCTCTTCCTGTTGTTTTGACAACGTGACTTTTGTAGAGGAAATAGGTAAACATATGTTTATAGGATAAATTAAATTCCATAGCTAAATATGGCATATTGTCTTCAGGAAGTGTAAGGACAAAAGGAAGATAGATGCAGCATGGGAGGAGATACCAAAAGACGTAGAAGAAGAATTCGTTGAAATGATTTTTTTGCGTTTAGTCAGTTAACATGTAACATCAATAACAAATGCATAGTTCTTTTTTCAACATTTCGGCATGACTGTTGCGGTGAAAACGTATTTCATTATATCGAGTTCCTAAAAGAACTTGTCTGTTTGCGGGTGTTGGAAATGCCGTTTCATGTGAGAGGAAGTGAGAGTAGCTAAAAATATCGTTGCGGTGAACGGCGATTTGATGCTCATATGCTATGGCTGTAAGGTAAATGAGTTGTATGGTCAGTAGTTACCAAGACAGTCAGGCACAGAAGTATAGGCAGTTTGGGCAATTATTTGGAGAAGGATAGTTAGAGCACAGAATTGGCCACGAATATTGAAAACTCTCAAACTTTTTGAAATCCGCCAACTCGAACAGAGTCAACCAACCATCCTAAACTTTAGAAATATTATGTGTTTTATCTATTTTCTGTTTCAGAAATGCTTGAACAAGGAAGCGCTATGGATGGCAGTGGCCCGGGTACTAAATTCCACTACTCCTCTGTAATCATGTATTATATTTTTCAGCATTCAATCTCCATAGATGAATTAAGCACAGAGAAGGCTGGGAAGTCTTAGTAAATGTTAGTAAGCATTCCAATAAAATTAATGACCCCTAGAAGTGGAGATTCCTCGATTATTGTTGTTCCCTTTGAGGTGGTTAAGGCTTAACTTTGACGTTCCGGGTTTGTATCCCGTAAAACACATGGATGTGCGTGATATTGATTTGTAAGGCCCCACCTTCCCTTCCTCATATTGATTTTCTGGCATTAAATCATTGGAGTTTATAAATGCAACGTACAGGACATTGAAGGATAATTGTCCACAGGATGCGAAATACTACAAAATGTTGTGACACTGCCCAGGATATTAGGAAAACTAAAGACGAAAATAAATTTTGTTATTGTAAAAACTAGAGATAGAGAGTTTTAAAAATGATGATAATAATTCGTCGTTTGAACAAATTAAAAACACACAAGTAACAGCGGGAATAATACTTGGAATAAATATTAAGGTGCGAACAAAAATTGGTTACGAAAAACTACATGGCAAGCGTTTAGTATAAGCTGTTCCCGATAAAGTGAGCACTTTTCAGGTCCTTGTTACTTTTTCCTTTCAGGAATTTATTATTCTGTAACAATGTTTTTTTATTAATATTGCCATGTAAGTTATAAACACATTGTATATATTCCGCTGCACTCGGAAGATAAAGTCTAAGGTTAAAGTAAAATGCACAAGTGGAAAATGAAAAATGAACACCACTAAAGCGGTTATGTATCCATATGTGCATAGGGTACAGATAGAGGGCAGTACATGGAATGAGTAACAGTGCTGCCCTGCGGACAGAGTAGGAACCACGTACTAGGCATAACACCTCTGAGTCCAATACAACTGTAGTTGACACGGTGAAAGAGCAATCTGTTGTTACAAGCATCGGCCTGTGTAATAGTAAGCATTGTAGTCATGCCACGACGGCATAGGCGACCATAATTCGTGCAATTAACGTACTTTTAACAAAATCGTATTGTGGGCCTCAGAGAGGCTGGATGGACCTTCCGAAGAAATGCCCAATGCGTAGGACGTAAAGTGTCTGCTGTGCATCATTGGTAGTGCCGGTGGGCCAACGATAGTGCATATGCTGGTCAACCTCGTTCCGGACGTCAGCAGCATACGGATTCCCGCCTAGACCACCGCATCAGACGAGCAGCCATTGCTGATCGCACGGCGACCGCCGCACAGATTAGGGTAACTTTTGCACGTAAGACTTCCACCAACCGTTTGCTGAAAACTGGACTACGATTAAGGGTACCACTCGCCAGGCTTCCTCTCACACCTTATCACGTGTAGCCCGCCTTGGACAGTGTCGTGAACGACGCAACTGGAAGGATGACTTTCACGGAGTTGTGCTTAGTGATGAGAGCAGATTCTGCCTTGGTGCCAGTGACGGTCATTTGCGAGTGCGGCATCGACCAGGAGAGCGGCAACAACCAGAGTGTATACGGCAGCGACACACTGGTCCAACTCCTGGCATCATGGTCTGGGGAGCAATAGCCTACAATGACCGTACGCCTCTGATGCTTGTTGAGTGAACACTTAACAGTGAACGTTACTTCCAGAACACCATCCAGCCAATTTTGTTGCTGTTCCTACAACGCCAAGGAGATGTCCTCTTCCAGCAGGATAATGCCGGTGCACACATGCCTCTTGTTACCAAACGCTCTCTCGAAGATGTTCGTTTACTCCCCTGGCTAGCACGTTTACACAACCTGTCTCCTATTGAACATTTTTGGGACATGATGGGACGGCTTTTGGTGCGGTCTGCAATACCGGCAAAAAACTTCCACCAATTGCTACAACAGATGGACTTAGCGTGGAACACTATTCCCCAATATGATATCTGAAACCTTTATGATCGTCTCTACGCACGACTGCAGGACTGCATCTTCGCTAAAGGAGGTTACTCAAAATACTACTATTGTTCAAGACAGTCTGTACTCTCCCTCCATAGTGATCATTATCATAAACAGGATGCATCCTGTTTAATTATTCCAGATAATTATGCAGGACACATCCTGAGGTAAAATAATTTCATATAACCTTCATTCATGTGGGACCATTGCGTCTGGGTGTTCATTTTCCATTTTCCACCCGTGTATATTTATTGACTAGTATTCAAATAGAGGGCTTTCAAAAGTGCTCACTTAATAGGGAATAGTCTACAAGCTTAATTTGTGTAGTTACTGATTAATAATTGTATAATTACGAAAAATGATACATAGAGCCATAACGAAAAATCAAGTGTTATTGACATAAAAAAAAATATTCACATCGACGAAATTTATGCCAGCAACTTCGTCCGAATGCGAAAATAAATTATTTTCCTTCAGGAAATGTAGAAACTAATATTTATTAATTCATCATCTCATTGGCAGAGGGCTCTCAATTAGCCAGTGATAATATACTTGAAAACCATAAGATAATTTTTAAAATATTGCACTTAATTTATTTATACTTTCTTTCTCCTCTGTAGAGTGATGCTTGGTTAACTAAGCACCCGCTTTAAAAAAAACCCGAAACTAACCAATAAAAAACATATCTGTATAAAATACGTACACGTAAACAGTCTGTGACTTGTCTAAAGAACTTCAGAGTGACTTCGGGAAAGTAGTCCCATGCGATACACACAACATATCCGGAATTACATAAAGTGTCTCGCTAACTTTATATTATTTAGAGAAAATGGTGTAGTTACAACGTGATCATGTTCAAAACGATTCCACACTACCACTGTCGACGCAAACAAGACGACTTATTAGATTCAAGGTGAAGTAAATTTTGAATACTAGCGGAAGGATACGCGAGGAGGTCGTAACTGTGACTTTTCGAAACCCATTACTGGAACAACTCTGAATTTGAGCAAAATTTATTGAAGTTTACTACAGTCAGGAGGATCCGGCGACTTTTTGGCCTTCCCCCATTATACAAGCATGCGATGTGTAACACAATAAAGTGAAGTGCAAGACATTTCAGGATGCAAACAATCTCCTCGGCAGCTATGACACGTTTTTCAAGGAGTCTCGTTTACTTGGCGCTACCCAACGAAAGGAGGGGTAAAGGAGATAAGGCCAGACAGGGAACGTTTTACACTGTCGTCGACTTGTCGCAGAGTCCTTGGGGATGCGCTCCTTCATTGCCCCTACACACAAAAAAAGAACTAACGTGATGATCATTATCGGGGAACGAGGAGCAGAAGTCTTCCTTCCTACCTGTCGTGACGTCAGGTCGAAGAATGAGGAAGGTGGCAAGGACTCCACCCTTCCCCACTCGTGATTGCCAGTCGCAAGACGGGCGCACCCTCCTCCGCGACAACGCTACCCCCACCGTCGTCTGTAACGGAAATTGCATCAAGCGCAGCTGATTTTTCTTGTTTTTCCCTCTCTCTAACCATTCGACGTCCTAACCTAGCGCAGAGGTGGAGGGTGGGGGTTGCTATTCACGCGGCGTGTCCGTGAGATTGTGCGCCGACAGTATCGAAAATTGAATTCCTAGAGCGGAACCATGCAGCCTGGTGGGGGTTGGGGCAAAATTTGTGGAGAGAGGAGGAGGGGGAAAATCTGCAGCCGGTGACAACCTTCTCGATTCAGAGGGGCGGTCCGTCCTGTCGCACATGTTGAAACACTCATTTCCCGAAGCGCGGGAAACCAACGGCCAGAGATATCTAGGGCACTGAGTTTGCGTGAGCACCCCTTTTATCCCCCTCCATTCTCCACTGGGACACCCAGCACAACCTCGCTCACTTTTGTACGATTCGTGACAATTTAATTAGCAGTTGCTATTAATCACCATCCCTCCGCGCTGCCTAATTTCCTAGAGTGCTTTTGTCCGGGTGGGATGAGTCAGGGCGGAAGGATTTGATGGTTCGCGAGAGAGGGAGGGAGAAGACGAGAAATGATTTATCGGCAGTGAACGTACGACGTATGCATTTAAAAAATTCGGCTCGACTACAGTCTGTCCCTAATTTCTGGTGGATATTCGACGTCCAACATGACGTGGACAAAGAAGATCTATCCCCAAAACGCAATTTCATCGTCGGCATCTCGATGGGCTGGACGTCCGCGCGGTTAGCGTACAGACGTTTTGGATCAACACGGCGAATCGGGTTCGATTCCTGGAGGCTCCAGTTCTGTTCTTCCGAATGTTGGAAACATGGCAGATGGTCTGCATGGTAGATGTTTCCGCTTAGTACTCTTTCTTAATTGCTGTTCTCCCACCTCTTATTCGTTGTTGGCATGAAGTTCTTTGTTATACTTGTCCCGTGGAATACATTTCCATGCTGATTTTAATAAANGTTGGCATGAAGTTCTTTGTTATACTTGTCCCGTGGAATACATTTCCATGCTGATTTTAATAAATTTTCTATAAAGGCGACGAAACCGTGAAAGTGCTAAGTGATTTTTTTGTGGGACCTACACGAACACGTAAACTGTACCTTAGTTTTGAATTTGTTTTAAATGAGTATTATTCTAGAAATATATGATTATCAGAGAAATCACGACCTTACACAACTGTAGTGCATTCTATGTCAGCACATACATATTTTAAAAGTAAATAGAATTAAATATTCTGCAAAATATATTTATGTCGTTGAAATGGCTCCTTAATTTTGAAAGGGGCGGTCAAATGATCCCGGGTCTAACACGTAGTCCCGGAAAAAGTTTCTAGCGCTACCTCCATAAAGCCAGTCTCATGCAACCTTGATATGGGGGAAAACACACAATCATCTATACAAGGTTAACAAAAAGGCTTATAGACAAAAAAATTTATATACCTTACATATGGAGTGGTCTCCTTTATTAATAGATTTTATCGTAAAACTTGTACAATGTACATGAAATCATTTTTCTTACTATGTTGCGATTACAAAACAAGAAACTATTTTCATAACAAAACTTTAAGTGCATAACTTTTTTGCATAAATACCTACATTTATCAAACAGTTATCTTTAATAGCTTTTATTTTCTGGCTGACAAGTTACAAAATATCGCTAGAGGAAAACTCCCTCTTGTACTACTATACTAAACGTCCAGATACCAGAGTGGTTGCCATTCAGTAAAAGAGTGTTTACAAATATATTAGTCGCCACGGACGATTTAGCGTTTTGGTAACATCTTAATGCAAACAATTTGTTTCTAACCATTTGTGACCAAAAACGTAATATAAATTTATATTCTACAAATGACCTTTTGACAGTAAAATTGCATACTTTTCCTTATCCATTTACGAGGAAACGTTATAAATTTCACTTAGGCCTTCACTAATGCTAATTAAAAATTCCCGTTTTTATCGACAAACATTTGGCATTATAAAAAGCCACAGGCAGGACAAACCTGCCAAATTCAATTACATACAATTAAAAACATACATAATAAAANTTCACTTAGGCCTTCACTAATGCTAATTAAAAATTCCCGTTTTTATCGACAAACATTTGGCATTATAAAAAGCCACAGGCAGGACAAACCTGCCAAATTCAATTACATACAATTAAAAACATACATAATAAAAATGAGTTTGTCGCCATGAAAACGACCCAACTTTATGGTAGGTGTACTTAACTTATCATGACTGCCTCGCCCTCTCTTCTGCCTGCCGAAACGAAACGAAGATGCTGATATAGGACCCTTCCCCACCCACACCCCACACCCCTTCCAACCTCTAAACATGGCTGACCAACACTTCGTCGATCATAAATCATGGCAACTTAGGACACTGAAGTATCCAGAAGGATATAAAAAAGATCTCCAACTTCGACCAATGATAATTCATGAAAAAACTGAAAGTTACATCCCCACATGCGCAGAACGTAGCTTCAAGCAGGACACACACTCAACACTCCCCTCGAGGGTATATGCTAGTCAAATGGGGCAACCAAGGATTACATTAGGTGACGTGGTCCAATGGCTGCGAAGTCGAATAGTTATTGCCAATCATGTGTTAGTAATGACGTCACTAAAGGTGGTCGAAGTTTGTGGCCGCCCCAGCGCAGGACCGGGCCGCGCCGCTAATCGTATTCCTGCAGCCGTGCACGTCACATGCCTGCGCCACCAGCCAGCCGAGCATCGCTGGCCAATCTAAAAACCTCCACTGCCAACGTGGCACATTCGATGATCAGCACTAGGTAGGAAGGCATCTTCACTTGTTTTTTTCCTTCCCCCATTTTCGATGTCGACCACAGCTGGCGTTTTCATTGTGATGTGGAAAAATATATGTTTAAGCAGGAAGTCGGATGTAATTTTTGGAGATTTATGTCACTATCATCACATCCTCCCCTATAATGAGGGCCAGATATTACTGGATAGCAGCATCCGAGGAAGTCAGGCAGCAAATGGGGTGGCCAGTCCCATAAGGATGATCCTCTTCCTAAAATTGCAGCTGAGCATCTTGATTTGTCCAGGGCATCGTAGATCTTCAGTGGGTCTGTGCAGGATCGGAATGTGTAAATAGAGAGAATTCCAACCAGCATCTCACGTCAAATATCGCAAAGATAGAGAGAAAGAGAAACCCCTTATACTTGCATTTTAAAACCAATGCTTTCAATTCATCTAGCATAAATTTATAACATGACAATTTCAATTACAATCAAAAAACAGATTTAAAAGGAGAGCGGGGATCGACATGACCTTTACACATTACAACAAATATTTCTTTACGTTACTAACTTGCACTTTGAATATCTTTAGAGGAGATTGTGGAACATTATAAACAAGATTGCAGAAGTTAAAAACTTCAATACTTTAAAGGCCTTACCCATTTGGGAGAAAGTTTGGCACCGAAAAGATAAATTTTTGAACTCAAGAAATGTAACTCAAACAACACGACACACGCCACTTTAATAGAAACATCACCCTTTCCTTGATTATAACCGGTTGCTACCTTCTTATGACACTCTTTAAAATGTTTTACCACTTCATCCCAAATTTCTTCCAATTTCTTCGGATCAACAATTTTCCTTGCAAATGAATGCAGCACCCATGCATTTACTAAGGGATGAAGCAACTTATGTCCCAAAAATAATTGAGATGGCTTATATTGTGTGGTTGTACTCACAAAATTATTAAAACATAAACTCAAATATGCCAACAATTCATCCCATTTTTACTGCGAGTTGTCCTGCATGACTCTGAGTGCTACCTTCAGATTAGGGTTATACCTCTCTACAACATTGGGCTGCAGGTGATAAGGAGATGTCTAAACCATCTTAATGTTCAAATTATCTCCTTGGCTAGGAAATATGTAACATTGCCATGACCAGTGTAATGGGAGAGCCAAAAATTAGAAATAAACTCTGGCCTTATATTCTACAAATTTCACTTGATATAATAGAACGAAGGGAGAACAAGAAAACAAACTTGGTAAAATTATCGACTACCACCAAAATGCCCATGTACCCAGAATTACTTCGTGGAAGGAGTTCTACAATCTCTTAGTGAGAAATTTCCCAAAGGAAATTTGTCAGTGGCAGCCTATTTACCTTCAGCTATAACATTTTTGGCTTTAGATTGTTGACATGGTCCACAAACGTTTACCCATCCTTCCACTTCATCTCTCAACCCTGGCTAGGTAAAAACCTTCAGTGTTCTGGTCATAGTCTTATCTCTACAAACATGCTCTGCGAACACAAAATCATGATAATATCTATATTTCATACGCCAGAATTCCTTGGGCACTAAGNCAGCAAATGGGGTGGCCAGTCCCATAAGGATGATCCTCTTCCTAAAATTGCAGCTGAGCATCTTGATTTGTCCAGGTCATCGTAGATCTTCAGTGCGTCTGTGCAGGATCGGAATGTGTAAATAGAGAGAATTCCAACCAGCATCTCACGTCAAATATCGCAAAGATAGAGAGAAAGAGAAACCACTTATACTTGCATTTTAAAACCAATGCTTTCAATTCATCTAGAATAAATTTATAACATGACAATTTCAATTACAATCAAAAAACAGATTTAAAAGGAGAGCGGGGATCGACATGACCTTTACACATTACAAACAAATATTTCTTTACCTTACTAACTTGCACTTTGACTATCTTTAGAGGAGATTGTGGAACATTTAAAAACAAGATTGCAGAAGTTAAAAACTTCAATACTTTAAAGGCCTTACCCATTTGGGAGCAAGTTTGGCACCGAAAAGATAAATTTTTGAACTCAAGAAATGTAACTCAAACAACACGACACACGCCACTTTAATAGAAACATCACCCTTTCCTTGATTATAACCGGTTGCTACCTTCTTATGACACTCTTTAAAATGTTTTACCACTTCATCCCAAATTTCTTCCAATTTCTTCGGATCAACAATTTTCCTTGCAAATGAATGCAGCACCCATGCATTTACTAAGGGATGAAGCAACTTATGTCCCAAAAATAATTGAGATGGCTTATATTGTGTGGTCGTACTCACAAAATTATTAAAACATAAACTCAAATATGCCAACAATTCATCCCATTTTTACTGCGAGTTGTCCTGCATGACTCTGAGTGCTACCTTCAGATTAGGGTTATACCTATCTACAACATTGGGCTGCAGGTGATAAGGAGATGTCTAAACCATCTTAATGTTCAAATTATCTCCTTGGCTAGGAAATATGTAACATTGCCATGACCAGTGTAATGGGAGAGCCAAAAATTGGAAATAAACTCTGGCCTTATATACTACAAATTTCACTTGATATAATAGAACGAAGGGAGAACAAGAAAACAAACTTGGTAAAATTATCGACTACCACCAAAATGCCCATGTACCCAGAATTACTTCGTGGAAGGAGTTCTACAATCTCTTAGTTTGAAATTTCCCAAAGGAAATTTGTCAGTGGCAGTCTATTTACCTTCAGCTATAACATTTTTGGCTTTAGATTGTTGACATGGTCCACAAACGTTTACCCATCCTTCCACTTCATCTCTCAACCCTGGCTAGGTAAAAACCTTCAGTGTTGTGGTCATAGTCTTATCACTACAAACATGCTCTGCGAACACAAAATCATGATAATATCTATATTTCATACGCCAGAATTCCTTGGGCACTAAGANCTACAAACATGCTCTGCGAACACAAAATCATGATAATATCTATATTTCATACGCCAGAATTCCTTGGGCACTAAGACACGAAAATTTCCTTAAACCATTACAATAATTTAATAGGCCCTGATGACAAACCTTCAATAATATCCTGACATTGAACATCCTTGTCTTGATGTTCTGTTAATGTCCACAAATGCCTTAGGAAATTTTGATAACATCATAATTTCTTCGTGCACGTCATCATTAGCGTTTATACCTTCATCCACTACCTCAACAGATGCTACATGAAACTCATCCTCAACATACATCCTTGAAATTAATTTCGCAACATTGCATTTCATGCCTTTATATGGTGATCATCATACTTTGACCTTGACAGACGTACCAATCATCTCGCAAGGAGCCTTACTGGTTTGTTAGATGCTAACAGCCAACTAAGAGCTTGGTTATCCATATAAAAATCAAAAGGCGCGTTATCTGGGTAAAACGTTTTCATCCCTACCAAACAGACGAGGCCGTCCTTCTCATAAGCTGTAAACTTCTTTTCGCTACTCGTAAACATCCTGCCTGCGAATGCCACCAGGGCTTAAGACACATTTACCTATTTACTGAGTACCGCTCCTACAGCCGAGCTAGCATCAACATGCAGTTGAAATTTTTCAATAAAATTCGGCAGTTGGTGTACAGGAGGACAAGCTAACTTTTCCTTTAACGAATTTAATGGGGTCTTTTGTTCTGGGATACACTGAAACTCTACATTCTTACGTTTCAAATACTTTAAGGTTTCAGCGATTTTTGCATAGTCAGGAATAAATTTATAATAGTACCCCGTCATCCACAAAAATCAACTAACTCCCTTTAGGTTCCTTGGAACAGCAAAATCTTCTATTGGTTGCATCATGTCTGAATCTGTTCTGAAAGTTCCCCCAGATATGATAAATCCTAGATATCTCACATGGCTCTCGGCCCAATAAATCTTATCAGGATTCACAGTTAGTCCAGCCACACACAATGCATCGAGTACCTTCATAATGTGTACAAAATTCTCTTTAAAAGTATAACTGTTCACAGATCATCAATGTAGGTGAAAACACAGTTGTACACATCTTTTCCCAACACCTTAAAGAAACTCCAGGACATTGCTTCAGGCTCTCGGGAATTGGGAAAGATTTCACAGTAATGAATACAGTATTCAGATAAAAAATAGTAAAGTGCTTAACCTGCCCTATGTGCTGAAACTCCAATTCCATCACCGGAATACGATGCTGATCTAACACTATCTTTTGTTTTTACCTTCCTATAATTACACACCAACCGATGATGACCTGGAGTTTTTTTCGGAATGAAAAATGCAGGACTAGCATAATAACATTCAGAGTCCTCTACAATCCCTTGGCGCTTGAAATCTTCAATATTTTTTTTGAAAATCTTAGTCTTAGGTGGATATATTATATCCTGTAAGGTGACAATGCTACAGGTTTACTATTGCTTAATTTTAACACCTCCGGATGCTTATTATGAAACCCCAAACGAGTTGTTATGACATCAGCAAGCTCCTTCTTAAGATTGTTTATTTTTAGAGCCTGACTCTCGACGAGACTAGTAACCTGCACTGCCCTTAAACTGGCCTTCTCTCAAGCTGCACTATCTTATCAGGTCAAAATCCGAACTGGAGACACTTATTTCAAGGTCGGACAAAGCTTGCATCTTCTCAACAAAATCGATAACTAATATCAGCTTGACGCTACGCCACGGTGGAAGACAGGGTGACTTAGAGCATCGTAGTTAATTCCTTCAGGCACAGACTATATGATGCCTGAAGGTTAAGGGGCTTGCAATAATGTATTCTTTTGCTGTTTCATTTTGAAGGACGAATATACTGTCTGGAGTTTGCACAAGAACTACATTCATCAACACTTGAGAGGTGTGGTACTCTAATTTGGCTATTTGACTATNGAGTTTGCACAAGAACTACATTCATCAACACTTGAGAGGTGTGGTACTCTAATTTGGCTATTTGACTATTCGGATTTACTGCGGACGACTTCGTGGTTGGGTGGGGGGCTTCTTTGTGAGGCGATTGTATACTTAGCTCTGGTTGCTGTTGGCGCGGGTAGGCTGTCAGCTGTGGATGATCTCTGGTGAGTTGGGCGGCCTTTGGAAAAAGGCCCGCACTAGGTCTGGACGGCTCTACTGACGTACTGACGTACTGAGGTACTGTTGTGGCCGGGAATCCGATTCTCGGCCTCTCGACCGACTGACTAACCTCTCGGCTCTGCAATAATCAACTGAGTCCCACTTCTCTCGTAAAGGGGTTTTTATGCTTGCCAGTGTCCCCCTTAAGTGTCGGCACGTGTCTCTATTATTGATTGAGAAGGGGGCGAGGTGGTGGAACGTAGAACAATGCCTTTCAAACACTTGCCCTGGTTCCTGAAGGTTTTACAGCGGGAGGGGGGGACACTTTGCTCCTAGCTTGCTATCGTCAGCTATTTCTTGGTGTATTTCCACACTATCCTGTGGTTAGCTAAGGGGGAGGGGGGTGTTCTCGGCACCAATATCCAGCTCGTCAGCTGTTTCTTCTGCGGTGCGTGTTTTCTGAATNCTTGCTAGAGGTGTAGGGGGATGGGTGGGTGAAGGGGAGGGGGGTGGACGACGCCTCCGCGACACGTGTTATAGTCGCCACGCACCTCCTTCTCGAGTTGACCTTCCCCTGCGGTGACTAGGAGTGACACATGTCTCTCTAAGTCTCTACCCTGGTTTTGCGAGTGGTGGTTGTGGGCCAGCGTCGCTCTTATATTCCTAAACTGTCACACGTCAAGCTCATGCGACAATTTTTCTAATAACTGAAAATCAACTTTCCACGAGAACCCATCAATTTTTATTTTTAATCGAGCAACACAACCCGAGTTCACTATCCCACCATCAGCTAAAGAAAAATTAACTTTCTCCACCTTCCTAACTTTTATTGCCCCAACTGGATTTGTTATCAATAACAGATAAAAGTATTCTGCATTCATTAAGGAGGCCAAAGCACCTGAATTTATTAACCCCTAAACTNTGTTATCAATAACAGATAAAAGTATTCTGCATTCATTAAGGAGGCCAAAGCACCTGAATTTATTAACCCCTAAACTCCATTTCCTCCAATTTCCGCAGGAACGTATAACACACACACCTTTTGTTTCCCTGTTAAACAATTAACGCTATTCATACCAGCACACTTCCGCACAAGAGAACAGTGATATTGAATTTGTCCCTCGTTCTAACAGGCATAACACGCTAACCCTGTTAGAGCCATACTTACTCTTAGTTTCCTACTGCACTACTTCCCTACAGGTTTACTATTCAAATGACTTTCAGTTCATCTTATATAATATCAACTTATTTGTCCCCTGGGTCAGCCGACATTTTGCTACTGGTTTTAACATTACTTACTCCTGCACCATGCTCCCGATCCATTTCCTTCACTCTCCCCTCGAGGCACTATGTTTGCCAAATGTGGTAATCAAGGATGATATTAGGTGACGTGGTCCAATGGCTGCGAAGTCGAATAGTTATTGCCAATCAGGTGTTAGTAATGATGTCACTGTAGGTGGTCGAAACTTGTGGCCGCCCCAGCGCAGGACCGGGCCGCGCCGCTATTCGTATTCCTGCAGCCGTCCACGCCACATGCCTGTGCCACCAGCCAGCTGAGTACCGCCGGCCAGCCCGGAAACCTCCACTGCCAACGTTACATATTCGATGATCAGCACTAGGTAGGAAGGCATCTTCACTTGCTTTTTTCCTTTTCCCATTTTCGATGTCGACTACAGCGAGTGTTTTCATTGTGATGTAAAGAAATAGATGTTTAAGCAGGCAGTTGGACGTAATTTACGAAGAATTATTGGACTACTGTCACAATTTTATGATATTAAAGTATTCGCTTTACTTTGTACGCTTATGCACGCAAAATGTTCATAAGCTGGGAGCTCCAAGTTCATACTGTGCTTAAAATCACCAGGAGTAGGGATCAAATATTTTTAGTTTAGTCATGCTAGAAAATTTTTCAAATCATCATCTGTTCGGCCTTATCACATGAGATTAATTAATGCCTTATCGCACACGAACACCAATGACTCCTTTTAAGCTATAGCAGTTGTTTTCATTNTAATGCCTTATCGCACACGAACACCAATGACTCCTTTTAAGCTATAGCAGTTGTTTTCATTAGTCATCTTCGATTAAAAAGGCACCTTGGACTCAAAAATTCATTCCCTACTGCAGTCGTTATCGACAGACATGGCTCAAGTGCAGTTGTTCACTAATCACAGCAGAGATGGTCCAGTATAAGAAGAAATGGCACATTTAAAAAGTCTCATGCTGTATTAAGAAATAATTTATTTGGTATTTTTCAAAGGCCGGATTATCGTTCGATGAACTCCTGCAACATGTTAGTGATGGAATAATAAAACTAACTAGATGAAAGATTGTCTGGACTACTAGCTAAGTGAGACAAAGACAGAACCGACTATACTTGTCATGGAAGCAGTTGCTCTATTTGCACGCAACAGTTCACAGTAGAGACTGAAAGCAAGTGAACTCTTTCGAAAGACCTGCTTAGAATATATTTTTTGCATGGTTTATGTCTTTCTGTCACATGGAACATTAATATAGACAAGAGCCTTGTAATTTTAGTCAATCGCAAATCAAGTGAAATTTGAAAAAAAAAAAACATTTGAAGAAGTTGTGTTACAACAATACTAATTTTTACTCCAATGTGCTTATAAGGACTACAGTAAATTTTATACATAAACAAGCAGAAAGAATAGTTTAAATTAAACAAAGTGTCGAAAAAATTAACCGTTATACTTGCAATACTAATTTTTCGTTCAGTGTCCATTAAAATGCGCAAAGTTACAGGCAGAGATATATAACATTTGTGTAGTATTTCCTTATGCGAAATTAAACAAAATGTAACATAACTCATTGTTTAAAGATTATTAACAATCATGTCCCAATTAACCAAAAGCTTTCCATAGTGTAACACTTCACGCCAATGATTCTCTTTTAAANATTATTAACAATCATGTCCCAATTAACCAAAAGCTTTCCATAGTGTAACACTTCACGCCAATGATTCTCTTTTAAACAGGACACGTGATTAAAGCCCACCCTTTTACAACATCAAATATTGCTATTACGACACCCCTTAGCTTACTAATGACGAAGTAATTATGTAACCTATCACATGTACATGTATATAAAACAGTGGTTCAATAAAATACTAAATAAGTTTTGCTATTTTTTCACAAATAGGGTATGGATGTTTCAAACGAAAAAGCATNTTGGTTCAATAAAATACTAAATAAGTTTTGCTATTTTTTCACAAATAGGGTATGGATGTTTCAAACGAAAAAGCATTTATAAACCCCTTGCTTTAAGGTTGCGTGCCTCCCTCATTTACCAACACACCTATTTTCTTTGCACTGTAAATCACATTATATTTTTGTATCATTTCGTTTGAAGAATCACTTAACATATTTTTGAAACACGTGCAACATGCACACTGAAGAGCCCTAATATCATTTAGCCCCCACCCCTCTCTTCTCCGCTCGCGCAGCCACACTTCCCCGCGCACCCGAGCACGCAGAAGTGCCACAAGACGACGTGGCATGGACTCAACTAATGTCTGAAGGTATGCAGGAGGCAATTCACACCATGAATCGTGCAAAGCAGCCCCCAAATCCAATCTGTGCCAATTTGAGAAAGAGTTGCACCTCTGTCACGTTTAATGATTCTCGTCAGTCGTCGTTTGTCGCGTTCTTTCACGATGTTTTTTCTGGCCACAGCGATGTCGAAGATGTGATGTTTTACCGGGTTCTCGATATTCACGGCACACTCGTGAAATGGTCGTACGCGAACATCCAAATGTTATCGCTACCTCGGAGATGCTATGTCCCATCTCTCGTGCGCCGACTATAACACCACGTTCAAACTCACTAAAATCTTGATAACCTGACATTTGTAGCAGCAGTAACCGATCTAGTGGCCAAACGCATCGCGTTACTCTGATTGGTTCCATACCTCTGTTATTTGCATACGCACGCCTATACCAGTTTTTGTGGCTCTTCATGCTAAATTAGAAAGGATTGTTACCACCCCGAATAACCACAAATGCAACAATTATTGCATGAAACCTGTCGCACAAATGCTGAATATCTTTCTGGGATGAGGTATTGCACACTCGCTGCACTTCTTGGCTTAGCTGGGCGATGATAGTAGTCAGGTCTGTGCTGGATGTAAAAGCCATCCCATCATGTACCATTATCGGTGGGGCTATGGTCTGGGGATCTAGCTCTCCGGTGTAGCACACGTAGACAGTGTAGATCATGCTGTGTTGCCCTAGTGACACGAGAAAGCATGTACTAGAAGATNAAAGTGTAGAACATGCTGTGTTGCCCTAGTGACACGAGAAAGCATGTACTAGAAGATTTATCTGTGCAGTGTGTTGAGATATGGTCGGAGGACAGGAATGACAACTTCACAGATGTACGACGCTCTCGTGATGCTCACCTGAANAAAGCCATCCCATCATGTACCATTATCGGTGGGGCTATGGTCTGGGGATCTAGCTCTCCGGTGTAGCACACGTAGACAGTGTAGATCATGCTGTGTTGCCCTAGTGACACGAGAAAGCATGTACTAGAAGATTTATCTGTGCCGTGTGTTGAGATATGGTCGGAGGACAGGAATGACAACTTCACAGATGTACGACGCTCTCGTGATGCTCACCTGAANCGTGTGTTGAGATATGGTCGGAGGACAGGAATGACAACTTCACAGATGTACGACGCTCTCGTGATGCTCACCTGAATGAATACCAAAGGCAATCGGGATGTGTATATTATGGCCCTTCATTCCACAATCTCAGGTATAGGTCCAATATAAAGAGTGCGAATACACGATTGATTGTTACTCTCACCCGCACCGCATGCCAACGAACACAAACATGGTCATCACCTTATCCAAGGCGGAAACGACTCTCACTACTGCATACTAATCTCTCACGACACCACCGGAGACATTCAAGACGAAGATCAGGTGTCAGGGGTTAATACAGTGTGCCTCATTTTCAACTATTGTTAAATGCTGCCAACGTAAATATTTTACCGAAAATAAAATTACGTTCTTTCTATATGGGACCACATTTGTGCAATGAAAACTGAAGTANAATAAAATTACGTTCTTTCTATATGGGACCACATTTGTGCAATGAAAACTGAAGTAGTTGCCCTGCATTTGGCGATACATCCAAGATGTGGCTTAAAATCATGGATATGGTAGAAGTAGCGTGGAGTTTCCTTTAGCGAACCAACATACGAATGGCAGTCAATTGGGGTTGTGGAAAATCCAAATTCGCACAAGCCGACAAGAGTACTTCACACTATACAGAATATCACAGGATCAACGCGACATACTTCTAGGGGTGATAGATAATATAATCAGGAACAACATCTGTCAGCGAACGGATGTCTGAGATGCTCCGATGAGATTCCAGAAGTCGTTGTAAAGCAGTTACACCTGCCTGGGAGGTAGGCATTCCGATAAGATGCTATCACATGGCTGCTGCAGATCATGCAGTAAGTCATCTGTACCTAGTGAATATGAGGGACGGTTACAGAGCCTCACCTCTCTCCCTTGCTTAGCTTGAATCATGGGAAATCATCGTGGAGTTGCTTGGTGGCGGGCTGGTCGACTCCTTTACGGCCAGGGCGTTCAAGAGCTGAAATTCTATGTGAATAAATTCAAGTTATGGTAATGGACTATTAGTGCGTGTAAATCATACAATATGGTAGCCCACGCAATATGAAGAACCCAAGAGTAAAATGAAGGAGTATCACGGGCTGACCTAGCTACTTCAGTGGTTTTCTCAGACGGGGAAGGAGGGGGGTGGGGCACAGCCCAGAATAAATGGGCTAATGTCAGTATCCAACCAAATCACATGGTGCCCGGAGGTCAGATTGAGGATGGTCTCATGCAGGCAGTGATTTAAATATTCGCTATGGTAGTGGATATTATCTCCCCTAACAGGAGTACAGCCAAGCCCAGATGGATAAGGAGAATAGCCTAGTGGTAGAAGCGGATATGGGTCCCTGAGGGCCAGGCCGTTCATAGCTGGTNCCCAGATGGATAAGGAGAATAGCCTAGTGGTAGAAGCGGATATGGGTCCCTGAGGGCCAGGCCGTTCATAGCTGGTCCAAGGTGACCTGTGCCTGTGGAAACCACAAAAGGCGAACAAGAATATGAGAATGGTGTACCACAGTTAGGACTAGGGCTATGAGGAGTAAAGATGTGATTATTAGTTTATGTCCAGAAGAGGTAGGCAATATCAAAATTACTTGGAGCCNAGGGCTATGAGGAGTAAAGATGTGATTATTAGTTTATGTCCAGAAGAGGTAGGCAATATCAAAATTACTTGGAGCCACATTGGACCCCATGTGCTGTGCACAGTTCGTTATGTCCTCCCCTAACCACATTACACTACATAGACTTGCATAATTTTTGCCACCTGAGTCGAAACAGTTCTTGTGTATTCACCGTGACTGCGCTCTGTACACCATATTATTCATATAAGCTTATCTATCATCAGAACTAGGAAATATGCATATAATGAAGCTAGAGGCTGTGAGCTAATAGCAACACGTTTTCATCAGAAACGCTTCCCGAACTGACTTCAATCACATCACACACTTTTACAAACACTACATCAGCGACTGCACGACTATGGAACCTTCCATTAACTGCATAAGGGGTTTTCGTACGTCGTATTTTGAAGAGGAAGTGCTGGACAGAATTGCAGCGAAATCATCTACAAAAACACATTATACAATAGCTTGCGATATGGAAGTCAGCCACACCTCCGAGTGGAGAGTGCTCCGTCAGCACAGACTACATCCATGATGCACATGCACTTGGACCAGCTGACTTCAAGCCCCGTATGCGGGGTTTATGCAGAAGTGCACTGTGGTGTATGCAGAAGTACATTTCCGAGCCAGAATTTGCATCGTTTGTGCTGTTTACAGACGAATCGTGTTTTACGAGAGATTACTTTTTCAATACTCACAACAGCCACACGTGGGCAGAAGAAAATCTCCATGCAGTGGTGGCCACACATCACCAAAAACAGTTTCCAGTGAACATGTAGACTGGCATCGTCCACGAATAAGTTGTTGAACCATTTGTCCTTCCAGCTCGTTTAGACGGCCAGGCGTATCATAACTTTCTTGCAAACGAGTTATCCCAACTGCTAGAAGATGTGCTGCTGAACATATGACTACACGTGTGATTTCAACATGATGGCGCTCTACCGCATTTCAGCCATCGTGTTCGCCAACACCTCACCAAAACGATTGTTGTTCAGTGGATTGGGAGAAGCGGCTCTGTGCCACGGACACGACGGTCAGCCAACCTCACGCCAGTCGATTTATTTCTATGGGGTTCCACCAAGGTTTGTGTAAACTCCGCGCCTGTGGAGAACCGCGACGTTCTCGTAGAAGAATTATGGAATCTTCGAGAGGGTACGTCAGGCAATGCATCGGCGTTGCAACGTCTGCAATCCAGCGAAGAGCCGCCTTTTTGAGCACCTGCTTTACATTAACGTATGGAAATATGAAACAGGCAATCAATAAAGTACTGCATCCTACAAACGTCTACCAACTTATTATTACCACCACCCCTAAATTACTACGTCAAAAACCACTGTGTCCTGGGAGAAAGGCAGATGGCACCTGTTGTGAGCATTGCTAGCTGCCAGTCTTCTAGGCGTTATAATGTTTTTCACAAAGATGCCTAGCGTATAAACATCTGGACATCCGTTCTCCGACAACAGTCATGTTTCATTACATTACCTANCTAGGCGTTATAATGTGTTTCACAAAGATGCCTAGCGTATAAACATCTGGACATCCGTTCTCTGACAACAGTCATGTCTCATTACATTACCTATTACCCCTAAATGTTTGTCGCAATGAACTTGTGGGGTGGGTCACTTATGTACGAAAAAAAAAACACATTTTCATCGGGCACAATTAGAAAACGGTGCCAAACGATGTATTCAAATAGCATATAAAGTTAGAACGCAATCGGAATTCATCTTCTGCCTCCGGATCCATCTCAAAATAGTAAAAAAAAGTCGTCAAGAAAGGTCTCACAGTATGGTATAGGAAATCACTCCAGTCAACGATATGTAAAAAATGTAAATACTGAGATCGTTAGTTTAGTAAATGTTTAATAAAGAGATAAAAGAGAAAAAATATATTTTAAAGCATTACACGCATAATAATTACAATAAAAGGTTTAATAACAGAAAAATATTTCTTGCTATCGAACTTCGGCATTGCTTTTCGTGACTCTATTGGGGCTTTTATGAAACCTTCTCTCTCACTTTTATCACATAAAGTGGTTGAAGCCTCAGTCACAGCTTTGACTGCTCTTTCGACTGCTTGCGTATGACATGGTAGATGCAATAAAGGCAGTTCTCCTTCTACATTTTGTTCGATAAACAACAGGAGTTCTTCTTCGCTCACATGTATTTGTATTGTTGGTTCAGTAATATTTTCCTGCCAATCCAAAAGGTCGTAATAAGATGATGCATCAGAGTTCAATTTTGGTAGCTGAAACAGTCGCAAGCTATTTAATGTGGTCCTTCTGACTTTCAGAAGTTGACGGGCTGCTATTTCACGAATGTGCGGTTGGGGGTTGGTCAGCATTGCAAGCAATACATTTTCCGGGTGTGCGAAATAGCTATTTATTTGAATAACTGGGCAGACAACTGCTTTCAAAGTTGTTGATAAATATCGGGTTTGCTCGATGAGTTTGAATAAGTTTCGTGCTCTATCTTTACAGCTGGGGTGGGTTTTGACAGAAAACCATACCGGACCGTAAGCCTTGACAACATAGGTTGCAAGGGTAGTTAGGTTTTTAGAGGTAGCGTCCACCGAAACACACAGACGGAGAATTCTGTTGGCTCGTGTTAGCCATCGGGCATGGGACATTTTGCCTGGTGATTTGTTCCCTAAATCATTAGGAAATATACCTATTGAAACCGCTTCGACTATTCTGTACAAATATTTCTGGTCGGTACTAATATCTTTAGCAGAAAGCTCTGGTAAGTCCGTGGGAATAGGTTGAAACTGAATTACAAGTCTTTTTTTCGCAGTTTTCGAGTTCTTTCCCAATAGTCTCGGAAAATGTCTGCGGTCCAGATGTACTGCGATCAATGTGTTGATATAGATGTCAGAATGGTAGTTCATTCATATGTAACACGCATATAATCCACAGGAAACGTTTAACCAATCTTTTTTCAAGTAACCTTAAAATACCGCCGTATTTGCCTACATTCACATTGGTTCCACCACACCCAATTGCCATCAAAGATCCTATAGATATATCTGCTTTCAAGAAAAAGTCGGCAATTGCTTGTTCTATGTTTTTCGCACTGCCAGAAGTAGGTGCGATGTAACCCAAGAACTTAGATTCAGGTTCCTTAATCAAAGATATATGCTCTTCAATTATGCTTCGCCTGTATTTTTTCCTACTCTTTCATAATCAAAGTTTTGTCGTTTCGTCCGTCGAAGTACAATGCAGGTATTTGTAAAACTCTTTGTTGTGCAAGTATACCTTCTCTATTTTTTTTTTCGTTCTCGACGCAGCTTGCTTTTGTCTATAACTTGAGAATTAGACGCTTGAAGAACTGCCGATGCGATGACTGCCCCTGCCCTATCCGACACTCCATATCTATATCATGTTTTTTGACAGTAAACCGTAATCAACTGGCAGATTGGAATTACTATCCGGTTTAGCACTTGAAGGTCGCAACTGAAGTTGGGTTTGGTCTTTACAATCAGATTGGCTACATTATGATGTGCGGCAGAGCTCCTCAGTACATTTTTTGGCTAGTTTTTTACTTTTACTCAGAGATTTTTGTCGCAATAGCTTTCTTTTCAGTGCTTTTGTAATTAGGCTTGTTTTGACAACATCAATGCCCCCTATCAACGTATTTCTAGTCGTTCGTTGGTCAACTCTGAAGCTTTGTTCTCTTACAGGTATTTTTTTCTCCTCAGGACAGGTACATTTAGAAATATCCCGACACTTGCAAGCCGAAATATCAAACAAAGTTTTACTTCCAAGACGAAACTCTTCCAATTTGTTTTGCGGTATTTTTCAGTGAGACTTGAGAAGGTTTTTGCACTTTAAAAGATACGCCTTTAACATTGCTTCCACTCGTTTTTGTTCTACTATAGGAATAGAAGCTTTAATCTATATTTCTATAAGTTTTGCAAGTAGAATAGTCTTTATTTCTTTATAAGTGGGTTCTTTTTTAGATTCCCTCTCATGTTTTATCTTGTGTCGGGTCCACTCATAACACTTCACGATTTCTTCATATGTTGGTAACATATTATCTGTTAAATCACATACATCACCGAACAACGCACATTTCCAATTGATACGAGTACGATTCATGGTTAAAATGCACGAGAAAACACAAAACAAACAACCACACTCTAGTTAGCGACGGGCGACACTGGTTGTTATTGTCTCAAATTGCGTGTCATTTGTCGCGTTTAATGCCCCCTCCCACTCCTCTCCCCACCCTCCTGCTTAGTATAAGTAAAACAAAGTATATTTTACATTCAATTCTATGTTAATCACTTGTATAAAGTATTTCTATATTATTATTTTTTTATTGAGAAAAACCTTGANTAATTTTTTTATTGAGAAAAACCTCGAAAAACAATTTTTTTTAAATCTTTAATCACAATCCGAAGGCAATAAAACTAAATAGAACGTAATAACATTTTGTGTATGGATTACCAACACCATTTACCACCTTTCAATCGCTGTGCCCTTTACAATATCGAGAAAAAAAAAATTACCCACCCTACTGTAAAGTCGATTCGCAGTTACTTACACTTTTTTTTAAGCTTAGCTGAAGTTTTACTTTCTAATTAATCCTCCTCCTCATGCAAACAAAGATTTAATCAGTCTATAAAATTACACCAAAGGGACATCACTCCATATTCTTCCGTACTCATTCTAATGAAATTGTACATAAGCACTATTTATTCCCAAGAATTACAACACACCTATTTTCTCTCCGTTATTAATTGCAAATGAAGTAATTGTATTCTTACAATAATTATAAGTAAAAAGTGAATTTAATCTAAAAAAAATGTACTTTCAAGTTAACAGAAGTACAAAATGATCATTAAAAATAACATATTCAGGAAAGAAATGCGTGATATGTGAGGTTATTATTCAAAGGTTTGAATCAAAAAGTGCGAAGAAGCCGCGAATAGGCTACCAGGCGTTCCCATACTGCCTCTCAGTCGTCAGCACCGAGGTTTCAACTGTAACGATACGAGCGCAAGCATCGCTGAACACCAGATTGGTCAGCGCTGTGAATTTAACAAAGATGTGTGTTTGAAGTTTTAAGACTCTGAGGGAGAAATTCTAGTCACCATTTGAGTCATATTGTTACCACAACAGTTTTTAATAAGCTACATAATTTGGATTGGCTCTGAGCACTGTAATTTTGAAAGGTAATTTACGTAGAACACTGAAAAATGTTAAGAAAAAAATATTGTCACATTGTAAATGTTATTCCCGAAAAGGCAGAAATTATATTAAATGTAAATAAATGGCATTTTATCTGTTTTTTTAGACAAGTTTATAAAATATTTTTTAAAGATGTAAAATACTAACTCGGTTTAAGTAGTCCCGAGTGAGTTATAATACATGGGATCAAGTTGGGCCCAAAAAATTATATTTTTAAACATTTTAAAAGATAAATGTGTGTCGAGATAAAACATATTATTGTACATAATTTTTATTTAAACCATTCCGAAAAAAAGAAAAAAAATTCACATTACCTGCATTAATTTGGCATTGGTTTTTTTTTTTTTTTTTTTTTTTTCAATATTCAAGGTAAATTACATTTAATTGTTTAATGATCAAGTTTCATTAGTTTTATAATAACGGTTTTTTTTATTAGTCAAGAATTTTCAACTTGGTAAATTTTAATTAGTTATTTCCCACTGTGCCTTTATTTGTGGATAGGTCAGAATGTAACAGTGAGAATCTGCGTACTTGGAGAGTGATAATTGTTTTTTTTCTACAGAGTTTTGGCACAATATAGAGACATTACGAGAAAGCATCTATTTTGTATTACTTCAGTCTGAATATTATCACAGTGTGAGTGCAATTTATGTAATACCATTTGTATTAAAAGTTTTGCATTAAATATGCCAACAGGGTGGATACAGTAACTCAGTAAAACGGCATTGTTTAGCTTCTACAGGAAGCGTCTGATGAGCTGTTGTATACTGATGACATCGCAGAACAGGGTGAAAGCGCTTGCTCTCGTCAAACATGGAGATGCTGGGAAAACGTTGCAGGGCATGCTGCTTCATTGTTTGGTGAGTTCTGTTCTATCTTAAGCGCTATTCGTTATGTTCCACTAGAGTGATTACAGAAGGTCCCCGAAATGAAAAATTATTTTTTGCCTTATACTATGCAATTTTTTGTTGGCGTTGACACTGTCCTTTTTTAAAATTATTGTTCCAAGCAGGTTTTACATGCTGCTGCAGATTTTAAGCCAATAAAATTTATCAAATTTTATTTTATGTGGCAAACTAGGAAAACTGGTGCATGGGGAGGTTGACCAATTTCTGCCTTTAGCTCATTTTTACTAAAGTGCATATTCCTAAAATACTGTTAAAGATTTCGGAGAAAATTCAGGACTCTGGACATGGTTTGTGCATGAACTTTTTANACATATTCCTAAAATACTGTTAAAGATTTCGGAGAAAATTCAGGACTCTGGACAATGGTTTGTGCATGAATTTTTTAAGGAGATTTTTGGGTAATTGGGTGTGTTGGGCCTACCTCGTTAATAGGAATATTTTAACCAGGTGATTATTATTATTTGCTTCCGCAGAATAGGCGTTATTTTACCTTAGTAACAAAACCTTCCTCTTAATGTAAATTGTTTGAATTGGTAAGCTAGATAGAGAAGACAATTTTAGTATGTGGGGCATTACAGTAGGTATTTCAAGAGGTTAAAGAGGGAGTAAGCCATAATGTGCGGAAAATTGCAAAAGAAAGATATCATAGGAAGTCGGTACACACTGTGTGGCATTTGGAGCAGTCAGAATCAGAACCGATGTGGATAAGTGAAAAATATGCNATAGGAAGTCGGTACACACTGTGTGGCATTTGGAGCAGTCAGAATCAGAACCGATGTGGATAAGTGAAAAATATGCCCAAACTTGGGTAGATAAAAATTTTAGTCAAGTGTTACAAATTGAGTGTTTCTCTTTTTGCAAACAGAAGGGGCATATAAAAGTAAAATTTTCCCAATGTCGTAAAGCGATTGGTTGTAATAACATTCATTGTTTTGGTTTTGAACGAGAGACTAGCATAATGTTATTTCCTGTTCTGATTGAAAATAAAATCCAGATATTGGCCCTTGTTGACTGAGGTGCCTTGTGTTCATTTATTAATCTAGATATTTGTAATTTTTCGTTAAGAAAATTGTCAAATGGATTGGTTAAAGATCAAAAGGGTGTACCAGTTGGGTTTTCCCTGAAAATAGTGGGATCATTCGTTTACAGTGAACATTTAATTTTAAAATAAAAACAGAAAATTTTTCTTTGAAATTTTAATTTAGAGAGCGACCAGTGTTATTTCAAGAGATGTTATTGCAAGTTAATTTTTTAATTTTATTTTGTAAAGAACAACTAGTGTCCATGAATATAAAACTAATTTAATATATAGTGTTGCATACTGATGATTTATGTGAGGAACAGGATCTGTATTTTCTGATGATGTTACAGCACAGTAAGGTCAGTATACACAATGGCCTTTTGTGTTAAAATAAAATGACGAGGAGCCAGTTTCTTCTGTATCATATCGGCGTTCTCCACAAAAATTGAAAGCTTAAAAATTGTTGTGCGGAAAGTAAAAGAGCAGGATATAATTGGAGAATCCAATAGCACTTATTCTAGTCCAGCATTTTCGTTACCCAAAAAAACCCAAGGATAACACAGGATAATTTGTGATTATAAACTAGTAACAAAACGGTTTTTGTTGAACAGTACAGAGGACCATAGATTTAGTATTCCAGCATGTAAAAAAGGTTAAGTAATTCTCCATTTCTGACCTCACATCGTTTTATACAATGCTGCACCTCAATTCTCGAGACGTTTTAGCGTTTGTAAATCCTTTGGGTCAGTACCAACGGAAGAGGTTACCGATGGGCGTAAATTGTGTTCCTCATNAGTTTTAGCGTTTGTAAATCCTTTGGGTCAGTACCAACGGAAGAGGTTACCGATGGGCGTAAATTGTGTTCCTCATGCTATGTTGAGAGCACATTTTTCAGGTGCTCAGAACACACGCTCTGGCGGANGAGAGTTTTGTCTCGTGAGTTCATGTACCAGTTAACCTGTTCAAGCAACAATAAAACTCGATTATATGAACTAACAAGTATAGTGTATGTTATTAGTAAATTGGACCTAGAGACAACAGTGTCGACGTATTCCTACGCCCTATCACTGNTATAGTGTATGTTATTAGTAAATTGGACCTAGAGACAACAGTGTCGACGTATTCCTACGCCCTATCACTGAGGGCTGGCATCAAATGCTGGCGCCTCACGCCGCAGAGCAGAATCAATACCTACTTTCAAACTTCAGCATTTGGTAGGTATCAGAGTTTTACGGTGCAAACATAGGGTTTTCCCTCTCTCGTCTTAGTTATAGCTTTCGTGCATGCATTTCCCTTCGTTGTAGTCGTATGAGACTAAGCCCTTAGACGTTCATATTTCCCATTCCTACCTCAGGTATCCCCCATAACACACAGTAAATCAAGAAAATGAACAAAAAAATAATTAAGGATGGTGGTGCCATCCTACAGGCCCCGTAATTTTTTGCATCAAACGCGGAAAACAGATCCAGGTACACCGAAGGAAATCCAATGTTGCTCTTAAAAAAAATTTATTATTGACGCTTTTCTTTTATCGTTTAGGTTCCAGTAACGTTAATAATGATATGAAAAATTTACTTAATTATTAGCACTTAAAAAGTCTTTTATTTCTGTAATACATTCATACTGTTGATATGTTAATGTTAACAAAGCCTGTAAGTAATGTTGCCATAACCAAAAGTTGTTTTACGCTTATATTAACAGCAATAACAAAATATTTTGTGTGACTAAGACATTAAATAAATGTCCAACCAATACAAGACTACACTGACTTGGCGTTGTAAAAATGGCGGATAGNAGAATTAAGGATGGTGGTGCCGTCCTACAGGCCCCGTAATTTTTTTCATCAAACGCGGAAAACAGATCCAGGTACACCGAAGGAAATCCAATGTTGCTCTTAAAAAAAAATTATTATTGACGCTTTTCTTTTATCGTTTAGGTTCCAGTAACATTAATAATGATATGAAAAATTTACTTAATTATTAGCACTTAAAAAGTTTTATATTTCTGTAATACATTCATACTGTTGATATGTTAATGTTAACAAAGCCTGTAAGTAATGTTGCCATAACCAAAAGTTGTTTTACGCTTATATTAACAGCAATAACAAAATATTTGGTGTGACTAAGACATTAAATAAATGTCCAACCAATACAAGACTACACTGACTTGGCGTTGTAAAAATGGCGGATAGTAGTGAACAGCGATAAACTCGTAAGAAAAAACCACTGTATTTAAATTTTAAAGTATAGTATGAGAACTAAATTTAGTTTAGATCCGCTCTCAAGCCTTTCAAAGCTATTTACTTTTGCCAATTATGCATATAATTATAGAACGTAAAGTATTTACATGTAACGAAAGATAACTGCAGTTTGTAGTATAAGTTATTGTCAATATATGCAATATATAACTGAAACATATATCTTACGGTAGGGTAGCTGGTAGCGCGCCGGGTTCCGTNTTAAAGCTGTTTACTTTTGCCAATTATGCATATAATTATAGAACGTAAAGTATTTCCATGTAACGAAAGATAACTGCAGTTTGTAGTATAAATTATTGTCAATATATGCAATATATAACTGAAACATATATCTTACGGTAGGGTAGCTGGTAGCGCGCCAGGTTCCGTGAAGAGGAGAGCGTTAAGCACTCAGAGCATGGGTTCGATTACCCTGATTGTCGTTTTTATTTTCATTCGTAATATTTAATTTGTGTCAAAATAATTGTACAAAATTTATTTTACAACTGCAATGTTTACTTAAATCAAAAAAGCACAATAAAAGTTTTAACACCATTTTTAATATCAATGCAACATAAAGTTTGGTTTTCCGCAACATAAATACCATCCTAATGTTGCCGGTAAAGTAAGGAGGCAATGTTGTCACAAAAGTAATTTATATTACAGTTACATCAATAGCTTAACATTGCATTACATTAATAGCAACATAAGTTACTGACGGGTCGCAGATAACAAAAAAATTAATGTTGTAGTAACATTAATACTGTTGCCACCACATCAGACTTTTTTCTGTGTAGACGAGCCCCGTAAGATATTTCTTCATTGTTTGTGTATCTAGNATTTTTGTGTCAAAATAATCGTACTAAATTTATTTTACAACTGCAATGTTTACTTAAAGCAAAAAAGCACAATAAAAGTTTTAAAACAATTGTTAATATCAATGAAACATAAAATTTGGTTTTCCGCAACATAAACACCATCCTAATGTTGCCGGTAAAGTAAGGAGGCAATGTTGTCACAAAAGTACTTTATATTACAGTAACATCAATAGCTTAACATTGCATTACATTAATAGCAACATAAGTTACTGACGGGTCACAGATAACAAAAAAATTAATGTTGTAGTAACAATAAAACTGTTGCCACCACATCAGACTTTTTTCTGTGTAGACGAGCCCCGTAAGATATTTCTTCATTGTTTGTGTATCTAGTTTTAGGGCAGGTAAAAAGTTATTTAGTAATCGCTTCCCTTTACTCGCAGCTCCNAGTTTTAGGGCAGGTAAAAAGTTATTTAGTAATCGCTTCCCTTTACTCGCAGCTCCAGGCCTGCCAAGAGAAATTCCGGGCCCCTGAGCAATGCGTGCTGTGCTCCCTCGCCCCCCCCCACCTATACAAATTCCTCAAAATCAACTCTTTACAACAACATCAATAGTCGTCATCCACGGAAACAAATAAAGAAACGGCAAATGATGAATAAATTAAATTAATAACATTAGTTATTCACAGAATGATTTTAAAACCTCTTACCGTAAGAGAAAACATTTCAATCGTAGAGTATTTTGAAGTACATTTCTCTTCAGGGATTTTATTTCGGGTGGTGAATTCTTTGGTTGTGGAGGGGGTGGGAGGAATTTAATATTTGGAAAAATTATTTGCGTTATTTAGAGGTACTGAAATTAACAATGGTGCCAAATGAGCACTAAGTGATTGGAAATTAAGATTATTTCGCACCCTATTACCAACAGATAGACATATAAGTTACACTTTTATAATAATTTTCAAATATTATATTTTCATTTCTTGGATGGGCTGGGGGAGGGGGGTTATAGTGCCTGATGTGTCGGTCCTGGCTGCGTCCCTGTGCCTGTTATTCCAAAGCAGTGCAGGGTTTGTCTAATGGACCTTCTTTATCTCAGTTCCTGTTGAGGGTCTGATTGTGACAAATTAATACAATGGTTTTTTGCAGAGTAAGTACTGTAACATATGTAAATGCGTATATGTATATATATATATANGACAAATTAATACAATGGTTTTTTGCAGAGTAAGTACTGTAACATATGTAAATGCGTATATGTATATATATATATATAATAACGTTATATAGTGTTTAAGAACCAAGAATAAAATTATTTATAAAAACAAATTTTCACATAAAAAAAAATCTTACGTATGCCTTATACAGTACAGTTTACATATATAGACAACTGAATAAGTACTGTCTGCAAGTTGAAGTTTTCTTTTAGTCTGAACTGAAACATTGAACATTTCATTCCATTTTTATAATAAAAATTGGTGAAATACACAAAACACAGAAATACGAAGTTAATTAATTACTAGCTTATTTGTGACAAATGAAAGTATATGACAACAATTAATTAGGCCTAATGTTAAACATAAAATATTTTACATTACAAAATACTCAATGTATATCAAGAAATGAATAACTTCTATAAATATGTACATAAATACCTCGGGCTATAAAATTAACAAAGTCCTATTAAATAAATTTTCTTGCATTATCATAGGGATGATCCATTTTTCTACTGTTTGCTGTTAAATTAACATTTATAGGTTTTTTTTGGGCAAACAGTTTTATAATGACATCAAAATCAATTAGTCTTGCTAGTTCTGATTCTAATGCCAGTAAAGTAAGAGCACTCAGTCTTTCGTGTGCCATTTTGGATCGAATAAAGTTNTGGATCGAGTAAAGTTTCTAGTTCTTTTCAAAGAACTGAATACTCTTTCAGCTCCAGCAACTGACACAGGAAGAGTACCAAAAAGCCTTATAGCTGTGCACACATTAGGATAGAGCGAATCAAGTTTTAACATTTTTTACTTATTTAATACTTCAATTGGTTTCAGTGTCTCGTTCCCCAGATAAACTCGATGAATTAAACTAAGATGTACAAGTAAATCATTGAAGTCCCCAGATAGGTCTTATGGAAACGTATTAAGAAATCCCAAGCCAGCTTTAGCGTTGAGTTTTTCTTCTATACCTAGACACTGCTACAAAAATTGAAATATGACACTTAGTTTTCATGCTGTTTTGAATCTTTATGAGAGTCCCAATAAAACTGGATCAATTATTCTGTAGAATACATTCACTCTTAAGTCTATTTCTTCTCTGTCTCATTTTCGTTAACATGAGGAAGTTCTTCATGAGCCTCATCCCTGAAAATTTTCCTTTTCTTGATACTTTTTTCTTCGAGATTTGTTTGAGTATGATTGTGGAGATCACTACCGATCTTAGAACTGGCTACTAGTTTAGCCTCCGTTAATATGTTTTGAAATGTATCCCTTAAGACTTTAAACTCTTGCATAAGACTATCAACGTTGGCAACTTGTTACATTTCTGGTATAAGGAATTTTGATGAATGTATCCATTGGTACCAAAATTTTGAACCAAATTGATGACGTTAATATGCATTTGAATGATTCTATATATATCTTTCGATTCTCATTACTGCAGTTTTGGCCTTTGCAATCAAGTTGAGTTCCTTACATTTAGAAACAGCATGTTTTACCCCAGGAAGATTTTGGGCAAATGGCTTAACAGCACCAACTATGGCTGACGACCTTGTGCCTAATAAATCATGCATAGAACAGTGAATTTCTTCTTCGAGAACTTTTCATCATTGAGGGGATTAAAAACTGCATTGTGCGAAACAAGGTAATTCCTTCATCACAGTATTCAGTAGCATTAGCTCCAAACAGATTTAGGCTGTCTGCAGCACAGTTCGAAAACAGAGCATACGAATTTCTTCGAGATATAATTGCTCTTACACCTTTTTTAAATCCCAGCTATAATTAACCAATTTTCGTAACCTTGGCCACGAAAATAGTTCAGGGGAATCCCAAGCTTCTCCAATTCTTTTAAAATCTCATCCGCAATATCTTTCTCTGTTTTTTACAGCAAATAACATTGCTTAGAAACCTCTCTGTAATTTTGAAATGAGTCACATTTTCCCGGCAAATATCTCAAAACAATAGTGGTTTGTTCGTCGTGAGATGCATCTGGCGTGTCATCAACCAGTATGCAGTAATATTTGGCATTTTCCCTCTCAGCTGAATTTCCTTTTTGTACTTTATTTCCACAAGCCTCTATAAATTCTTTTTGAGTTTTCCATGACAGGTTATGAGCCTGTAGCCATTTGTGATCTTCTGGCGATTACTTAATTTTGGTAACATATTCTCGAAGCAGAGGTTCGTAAATATATAGCAACTAGATTATGCCAAATAAGTTTCCATTGTGGGGATCTCAAATTCCGTACGAATTTCCTTTGAGTGGTGAGACTCTCTCAGCTAAAACCAAAATTACAGATAAAATACCTTATAGCAGTTTATGCCAGTACTACTACTTGGTTTTTTCTTTTGATTCTCTATCAAGCTGAGAACAAATGTCAGTCTCTGCATTTAATTGCAATTCTAAATTTCTCCATTCATGGTAACACTTCTTATGATGATCACTGATTTTATGATTTGGAAACTTAGCATAAAGTTTTCGCCAGGAATATTCTTTCTTCCAGCCCTCATTACTCATAAGTACTGATCGACTGCTCTCTAGTAAGTTACTTTTGCGGACTAGCAAACGACAAGAAAAGCAGAAAAGTGATTCATTACTCTCATTCCAAGTTAACCAGTCTCTTTAACGAAGCTCCCCATTCTTGGTTTTGGAAAACAAAACTGTCCCAGGAAAAGCTCTTTTTCAATCTCTCAGCAAATTGACAGGGACCGGATCGAGTCCCTTCCGGACAAATGTTTCAATTAGCTCTGAGCTGGGACATCCAGTTATTGTTGCTAGGTTAAAAGAAGAGACGTTGCAGTCTATAGAATGAAAATCAACAGTTTGTGGATGTTCTGAATCAAGAGATTGTGGGTGCTTATCTTCACAAACATCCTCAACATCTACTTTAGAATACAAACATTCATCCAAAACTAAACCTTATTAGGCCTAGTTTCATCACCGGTCGGAGGTTGAGAAATTTCCTCTACCTCAACTTGTATTGCTCTTTCAGCAATTACATTTTCAGTACAATCAGATTTTCACTTTCTAATTTATCTTTCTCGGCTTTTTGAATTCCAACCTCAAATAAGGTTCTAATGCCTTTTTTACACACCTCTGATCTTTGTTGCCAATCTTTTCGTTTTGTGACCCGGATTTATGTTTATATGTATCCGTTATTAAAAATCACACAGCACACAAAACCAGCCTGCTCATAAAACTGTGGTAACATAAAACATATTATTCACAATAAACATTAGCATTCAACACTGTCATTCATTTAACATCAACCTCAACTCAACATGTGAGCGCAAAACGAGGAAACATGGGGTCAATACCCGCGATAATCAAGCGTAACTGCTCCACGCACAGCTCGCTCCAAAACGCACCATGTCGCCATCTGTTCGTTGCGGTTGTAACTTGGTTTACAATAGTGTTGCAGGTCACAGGCACACAGTGGTGACCCCAAGACAGCCGGGCTGGAACAGTGATTCTAAATACTTGTAGCCGCGACACGCGACGCGAGGATTGCGAGTTGCTCTGTAGGAAGATAATAAGTTTTGAGTGTCAAAATTAGATTTTTACGTAATACCTCGTTTCATAAATTAACTTTTACGAGTCGGACCCCTACCCGGACCCCTGAGCATTGCACCCCCTTGCTCCACCCTCTTGGCAGGCCTGCGTAGCACTATCGTGCAACGAGCCGAGTCACTTTACACTAGCCATCGCTGCATCTCTAAGCGGGTCAAACATGTACTATGCAATAAAACAATTGTCATATGTTTTCAACTCTTCTTATAATTTGAGCTAAGGACCTCCAATCTCACTATTACCAGTTCGTGGAATGCACGTTGAGAAGTTCTAGCACATCAGTTGTAATTATAACTAATACACAGCTCTAAATTTCTACTTTTAAGTTAAAAGGGTGTCTTTCGTGACCATGGCGGAGTTGATTATTTCTGGCTTCGCTGTATTCAAGTTATGTTGGATTTTTAAAGGGTTTTTTATAATTTACTTTTTATGTGTGTGTTATTTACAGCCAATTCGTTTTTCAGTGTGGCATAGGCACATGTATTTGCCAGTTTTAGTGTACTTTTTCGTCATATANATTTACAGCCAATTCGTTTTTCAGTGTGGCATAGGCACATGTATTTGCCAGTTTTAGTGTACTTTTTCGTCATATAGTTTAAGGCATGTTCATCGACGTCTGTGTCAAAGTTGGTATTGGCAGCTTATGATCAGGCGCTGCTGTCATAATTTTATATTTGCTATTTAATTATATGAAGACCGCCCTGATGGTGGGCATGTCGACTACATTACGGTGATACAGTTGCGTCCCAAGCAGGAATTTCAATGTGAAGAACTTCAGCTGTGTGGGAATGGTTGAGATNCGACTTGCGTCCTGGGAACACCTACGTCTGCCGATGTCTACAACGTCAGTTGAGGTTTCAACTCGTGCTGGCACTGTGTTGAAAATCGCACACAGGAAGAAGCCCCAATCGTAAAGAGATGAGCGGGGCACATAACATAACAACTACAGAAATACTAATAAATGCACACCATGTAAAGACAAAAATGTCGGGCAATGGTAGATTGGGGGAAATTTTTAACAAAGGAAGTCTTCTGGATAAAAAGCGCCAATAGGGTCGTCGTTGGTAACCTTGCGGAGTGCGGGCCCTTAAAAATTGTACCAGTTGGTTGCTTCCGCATCCCATGGAGCTTGACGATGATATGCTCCATGGTGCTAGGAATAGTCTTTGTCCATCAACATCATTAATAAAATGGCTTTGGATGGAGCGATATACGAAATAAATCATCTATATTGTTCTGATCATCTCAATGCATGTGACATATCACCACTACAGAAATGGCTCATGACTGAGAACTGGAGCAGGTCCCTGATGTCCTTCGAGACCTTCCAAGAGAACTGTTTCATCGAAATTGTAAATTAACCAGGCACTAGGGAGTTACGCCATTTTCTATAAGCCATAACTCTGACGTATTTTGTATATTATTCATTTCGGTTTTATTGAGTTTATTGCCCCTTCTTTGCGTGGTTTTTCTCCCGGCCAGAACTTTTCTATCAAGTTTTAGCCGTACGTAATTAAAAGTTGGGCAATTTTATTTTTGTGTTGCGATACTATGAATACCGGCGTTTTGAACTATATGATTCTCTGCTCTATCTTTCTCTCTCCTCTAAAAAAATAAGTGACTGGTTTTTTTCTAAACAGCCTGAAGTTAATTTAATATGGGAGACGACAAATATTTACTTCTCTCCGCAATAAACTAAGTGCTTTAGCAAGAGGGGAACAATGAGATGTACACTTCCAATTAGGATTATTCGATTTGTGATTAAAGTGAAATAAAATTCATTATGTTGTAATTACTTACGATCTGAGAACTTTAAGTGGGTGACTTGCCACGCAATAAATAGCAAAACTACGATTTCTCCACAGTGGGAGACTTTCTGTTGCTGGTGAATTTTATCGGGGTACTCCCGTTTCTCCCGCTCTTGCAATCCTCGCCACTTCATTTTGGAACATTATTCCATGTCACTACTTCGGGATGACGTTACCTAAGTCTTTCACTTCGTAAGCCCTAAACTCAGTGTCTGTTACTGCCACTCTAAGGCGAAATTCTGCACACCGACCGTTGTTATTCAAGGCAGGTTTATTTAGGCGAGCAAGCAATTCCAGTGTGCCTTGATTACGCATACGTATAAATTATATAAGTTCTTCCAAGCAAACTTACATCAGAAGAACTTGTGGACAGGCAAGTGCAAGAAAAACACTTTGTCGCCTTAGGAATTTAAGTTTATCAGGTAGGTAAATGTCTCATATCCTTGTTAACGAAATAAACCTAAGTATTTATTAATTTGCAATAGTGGCTGAATTGTGTCAACAATAATATCGTAATAAAATAATGATTTCTCTAGTCTGCATTTTATGTAATCATAAAAATGGTTATAGCAACCGCAATAAACCCAAATAAAATTACCGTATTAACCAAATAAATCGAATAGTCGAGGCAGCTTTCAGTTCTTTTTATTAGCACATATATTATCGATTAAAGCATAACACCTTCCACTAGGGATTATAGCAAATTATATAAAAATATATGAAATAATATACAACATAAATCCGTAACACAGCCAATACAACCTGATTTTTTTATTCCAACGTAGCAAAAGTCAGTTGACCCAATTGTACAAATCTGCTTGTACGCGAGCGGCCCATGTACGATTTCCATAATTAGTTAACAATCAGTCAACCACTATAATGTAGCCTGAGATGCTAGTGGCCCACATGATGCCTCTTGCAATTGGCCACATCTGGGCCACTGTTCAGATAACGTCCATGAAGCAAAATATAATCTGCCCACAAGCGGCCGGCTTCTGCGTAACCAACTGTACCCAAACCATGTCAGCAACATCAGAGGGCCATGTGTGGCAGCAGTGGCCCACTGGCTTTCTGCTTCTGGTCTGCCGTAAGTAAACCACTTGTTGCCAGTCAACTGTTGGCAAGCCACTTGTGACCCAACTATTAACCACTTGTGCCCTCACATAGAAGCAGTTTGCTATGCATCTTTAAAGCCAAAAATTAAAAGTTTTTCATACAAATCAAATTTATTTATTTACCATATTCATATATTATATCTTCAACATAATTTCACAATTAATAACTTTTTTTGGAAGAACCCGGAATCGACCCCACAAACCTTTCATTCACAGTCTAGAATGAGAGCGACTTCTCTACTATGTATTCATGTAAAACTGATTTAAGTAAATCTGAATACTGCTACATATACAAGTTGCATTATTAGCTTTGATATAGACACAATTAATGTTAGCATCTCAAGTAAATACTGGGATTACTGCATTTAGTTTAAAATAAATATTTTAGTTACGGGCTAACTTCATAAAAAATTGAAAATGCAAAATAACGATTTTTTGTGCGTGTTATGAATTAAAGATTTCCAGTCTAAAAATTGTCTTCCTATTCCTAGCAATGTTACATGATAATTATACTTTACATGTGCGTGAAATAAAAACCAAGTGAATTCACATATGCTATTTGCTACTGCAGATGGAGGGCATGCCATAGNCAATTAATGTTAGCATCTCAAGTAAATACTGGGATTACTGCATTTAGTTTAAAATAAATATTTTAGTTACGGGCTAATTTCATATAAAATTGAAAATGCAAAATAACGATTTTTTGTGCGTGTTATGAATTAAAGATTTCCAGTCTAAAAATTGTCTTCCTATTCCTAGCAATGTTACATGATAATTATACTTTACATGTGCGTGAAATAAAAACCAAGTGAATTCTCATATGCTATTTGCTACTGCAGAACAACCTATGGAGGGCATGCCATAAATGGCACATAAGCTTGCTGATAATGTTTCTTCAGTAATAAGGCACAGTTGGCACACCACAAAAGGGCCCTAAGTANAATGGCACATAAGCTTGCTGATAATGTTTCTTCAGTAATAAGGCACAGTTGGCACACCACAAAAGGGCCCTAAGTATGCTGATATTATTTCCTTAGCAGTAGGCAACAGTTGGCATTCCCAACGTTGATCATTAGCGTGCTACTAATACATCCGTGGCAGTAAGTAACAATTAGTATACCATGAGTGGCCCACATGTTTGATGTTTGTATGTCCCCAGCAGAAAAAAGCTGTTGGCATGCCGTAAATGGCCCATAAACATGTTGGTAATATTTTTCCAGTAGTGAGTAACAGTTAGCATTTCGTTTACCATCTGATGAAATCTAAAAATGGTTGTGAGAGCATTGGCCGATTTTACGATTATTTTAAAAAAAGGTACTCTAACGTTTGTTTGCACTGAAGAGCCAAAAAAACTGGTACACCATCCTAATATCGTGTAGGGCCTCCGCGAGCACGTAGAAGTGTCGTAAGACGACGTGGCATGGACTCACCTAATGTCTGAAGGTATGCAGGAGGCAATTCACACTATGAATCCTGCAAGCGGTCCACAAACCAATCGGCGTCAATTTGAGAAAGGGTTCCACGTCTGTCACGTTTAATGATTCTCGTCAGTCGTCGTTTGCCCCGTTCTTTCAGGATTTTTTTCCGGCCGCAGCGATGTCGAAGATATGATGTTTTACAGGATTCCCGATATTCACGGTACACTAGTGAAATGGTCGTACGTGGACATCCAAATGTTATCGCTACCTCGTAGATGCTATCGCCCATCTCTCGTGCGCCGACTATAACACCACGTTCAAACTCACTTAAATATTGATAACCTGCCATTGTAGCAGCAGTAATCGATCTAGCTGCTGACTGCATCGCGCTACTCTGATTGGTTCCATACCTCTGTTATTTGAATATGCACGCCTATACCAGTTTTGTTTTGGCTCTTCAGTGTATATGATCTGAATGACAACCATATAAGAAATACTGACAGTCATAAATGCGAACGTTTTCCACTGCTTCCAACAGTTGGCCAACTGTTAACTGCTTGTTGTTTGCTACTTGGATTGCGTCATAGGCAATTTTAGACATTTTTCTTTTATTGTTAGCAATAAAATTGTAATTTTATTGAAACATACTTTGATGACACACATTTTTAATTTCACAAACTAGTCAGAATGCTTCAGACCAGCACCCCAGCCTTGACCATTTCTTACAAATGTTGAGAAATAATCTAATAGTTTTACGCTACTACCTCAAGTGGCGAATGTCTATCTTTTGTTTGCGTTTTGCGTGGCAGTTACGAATATATTTGCTAACATCGTGTACGCAGGAAAGGTGTGCATGCAGAGCACTATTTTTAGTCGGTTCACGGGTAACTGAACACTTTTCAAATAACTTGCATGATTTCTTAATTACACCATCTGCGTATTCTTTCGCGGCGTGTAAAAATCAATATTGTCATGAGGTTAATTATTATTTGTGCATATTCGTAAATGAAGTTTGTGAAACTGTTGTCAACACCACGCACACGTTACTATTACGTAAGTCGCTACTCTTAAGTATGGTTATTTAATACAAAAAAATATTAGAGTGGCCAAGAACTACACATTTATCAGAACGTTAATGCGCGTAATTAATTCCCATATTTCACTGGCAACATGACTGTGAATATACCAGTGTGAGTACACGAATGAGAAGGTAAAATTTTTTCTCAGTTTGTGTTCAAGAGTGTTAAATTTACCACGAACAAGCAGCAGTTGAGAGCGGTGTAAGACGACGACAAACCCGACAGCGTGGTTTAGGGCTCAAGCTAGCTGCCCCCTAGCTGTGGATTTAACCACGAGTTTAAGGAGCAGTACGCTCACACTACGAGCTATAAACTTGCCAATAAAGATGATTGTCCTCAGGGGCGGATCCTGGTTCCTGTTCCTTCGATCCCGCACCACGTTAGACGTCCTTGAGCAACCCTGAACACGGGGCATTAAACGGGACGCCACCGGAGCAATCTCTCGAATTGCCCTCCATGCCCCATTCTTTTCCCGACGACGCCTTCCCTGTGTGTGTGAGGGAGAAGGGGGTTGCACCCGCGACTTATCCCTTTCCCTGGTGACCTTTTGACCCCGCCTCCATCCTCACAGCTTGACGGTGGCGGAGGGGCGGCTGTGGTGGCGGCGGCGGCAATAAATCGCGACGGCTTCTCCCCTCGGCAGCGAAGAGTTGCCAAGGGCTCTCCGGGCCGCGGGCCAATCAGAGACATCGCAATTAACGCACCCCCCAGGCCGCGTAGAACCACCCAGGACCTTGCCAGCGACGGGAATTAAATTTCCCGTGTAATTTGCCACTTTCCTTTACCCGCGTTTCTCACGCAGAAGGCACTATTCGTACGGAGAGCATACTTGCTTGGCTCTTGCACGGCCTTAAGGAATGTAACCGACAACTGCCTGGAGCGGTTATGGAAAATCACTGGAGCAATACTCTTGTAGAGCAGTCTATCAGTGTCATACCAATAACGTTTCGAATACGTGTCAAACAAATACTGACCTGAGTGTGAAAGCTGGTGGTCTAGGTACGCTACTGACGTTTTATCTAAAATGCCTTATTCACTTGCACTAGCAATTATCATATCCCGTGGACTTTCGGGTATTTAGTGAATTAACTAACTTTCTTAACTATGTTTTTGTGCAAAAACATTGTCCTAATATCTCTTATTAATTTGTTTACATAACTTATTTTAAAAAATCCCAGAGCATTAGAAAAATAACATTGAATCTAATTATTAATATGAATAATATTATTAATATAGAACAGGAGCTGCTAGTAAATCTTGTTAATATTTAATGATGAATTGACACTGTAAAATCAGTATCCACTCTTCGTGTTCCAACATTGGACAGTTTTTTTTGCCATTAGCACTGTCGTTAATAACCTGAATAGGAATTGAGTTAAGGACACTTTAGTGTTTTCTGGTAATTGTATATTTCCTCTCAAATAGTTTTAAAGCAACAAGAATTAAGTGAAGTTAGTAAATGTATATTATTCATATTGAGATACTGCCGGCGCGGCGAAGAGTCTCCAAACCTGCCGCTTAGCATGCGCAAGTGTCACCGTGGCGTGATGGAGCGTTATCATACGGAAGCCCCACACCGTGGCACGTGGTGATATTTACAAGAAAAAGAGACTATTTTCTTATATTTTAACCCTCTGATTGGCTAAATTAAAAATGTAATAATTTAAGCCCCTGATTAAGGAGGGGAGTTACATTTTTGGTGCTAAATAAGGAAGGGTAAGCTGCAGGCTCGTGGAGAAGCAGGTCCTCGACTTAATGTTGAGATAAGTATTTTCATACCCTTCCAGTCATGGAATTAAAAGGAATCATTCAGGAGTCCCTCAATAGTCTGAAAATAATTTTTGTAGAATTTTTCTCTTGGTAGACTTTCTTCTTTTTATAAATGCTTTCTATTCTAAATGGCTGCACGTGCACCTTAAAAATAATTCTGGTAAGCTTACTTTACTCTAATGGAAGTTTTTAACCTATACATTCTATGGGTATAGTACCATATTGCAGACTGAAAATATAGGAATGTATTGCATTGCTACTATACAGATTTGGAAACTTCCGTACGCATTTGACTCTTTCCTGAGCAGATGTAGAAACTCTACCATGGATGTATGGGAAATAACTTTACCACTCGCTCTTTCTCCCTTTACGCGTACACTGACATGGTAAACTTTCGAATAATTTCTTACAGCGTGTGTTTGAAAATAATAAGTACAAGCCAAAGTATTTAGCTATAAATATTGCAGAACAGATAATATAGAATTTATACTTACTTTGGCACGTTAAGGGTAAAAGTTTAGTGTGCAACGGAAATTGCGCGCGCATCGGGTAACGAAATTTGACAGTGAACGTGTNTTGCGCGCGCATCGGGTAACGAAATTTGACAGTGAACGTGTTAGAGGTGTGACTGAACTCGCATGCGCGTATAGTTGCACGCGCACGGCAGTGAATGTGGTAGGGGTATGACCCAACGTGCATGCGAATATCGTCTAGCTATATACAAACGCAAGGTACACAACGTAGCACGTGGTTATATTTAAAACCAACAAAAAATCAGTTGATGTAATAAGCAAATTGAATAACATTTCATTTATATTAGTAATTCATTGTGAATATAAATAAATATATATATATATCTTATTAATAAATTGTACTTACATTGTTCCGTAAAAAATTTGTTAGTGACAAAAACTGTATACTAAAATTTTTCAAGTGTTTTTAAGTATTTCAGGATAATAAATCTATAATTAACCTCAAATACTCAAGGTACACAATATAGCACGTGGTTATATATTAAAAACCGACAGAAGATCAATTCATATAATAAACCAATTTAAAAACATTAAATTTATATAGTTTGAATTCAATTATGATATGGGACAAAATTTTGATGAATATAAGCGTGAAATGGTAACATACGTAATACAATTTTATTTTAGTCACGCCAAAGAATTATAACTTCTAACGTGCATACGTAAGTACATGCGCCCCTTTTTTNAATACAATTTTATTTTAGTCACGCCAAAGAATTATAACTTCTAACGTGCATACGTAAGTACATGCGCCCCTTTTTTAATTCAGGGGTGACCGTCGCTGTTTTTTACAATGGCTACATACACCTTCTTGTACGTCACCCAGTTGTTTCTTATATGAAAAATGTATTTTACTAACAAAACAACTCGTATNCTACATACACCTTCTTGTACGTCACCCAGTTGTTTCTTATATGAAAAATGTATTTTACTAACAAAACAACTCGTATTCATTTTAAGACATACCAAAAATGTATACTCTGCTGAAAAAACTGTCATTAAGATGTGTATTGAAAAGTTTATTTTTACTCCTCTCTGTCACCCTGGTTAGCGCTACAGGGCGCAGATATATATAAGAGTACGTATGTTGAAAATTCTAAAGTAAAAGTAAAACAAATGTCACTGTTAACCATGTGACTTCGACTTCCCTATTGTAGATGGGTAAGCCAAAGATGGTGACATGCGCAGACGATGCATAATTGATCTCCCTTACCTTAAGTCTATGGTTGACAGTCGTAAGGCTAGTATAGGCTGTTCACGCTTAAGTAAGCACTTATGAAATCAACCTTTGACAAAAATCACTATTCGTTAACTGCATAGATGCTACCGTGTACGCTGGCATGCAGGCTTCCAGTTAATTAAGCAACGAACTGAGTAAAATATTTCTAATCTTTACATTGTGTTGCGCGAAGTGAAACGTTTAAATTTATGGCAAATCAAATAATTAGTGTTTTATGTACATTTTATTCGTAACACGAGTCCCTTACTATTTTACTTTTTGACTTGACTGCTCCATAAGTTAAGTCAATAGTCCCATGGCAATATACATTTTACGTATGACGGCAGGGTAGAAAATGAGGAGGAAAGTANCATAAGTTAAGTCAATAGTCCCATGGCAATATACATTTTACGTATGACGGCAGGGTAGAAAATGAGGAGGAAAGTATAAATGAAGCAACGCTTTCAAAAGTGATCACATAAAAACAAACAGCGTACAGGAACCCGACGTCATAGTGACAGAGGCCGTGTAATGCTAGAGGCGACTTGGCAAGATAGTTATGCCTTGGTTTGTCGTTGCCTACCGCAGTATGAAGGTAAGCCACATCAACCAACTAGTCATCGAATTCGGATCTTCCGGTATACCACTCTACCCACTGCACCGCAAAGCCAGTATTGTGTTCAAAATGTTGGTTTTACGTACATATATATATTNTATATGTTAAGTCAATAGTCCCATGGCAATATACATTTTACGTATGACGGCAGGGTAGAAAATGAGGAGGAAAGTAGAAATGAAGCAAGGCTTTCAAAAGTGATCACATAAAAACAAACAGCGTACAGGAACCCGACGTCATAGTGACAGAGGCCGTGTAATGCTAGAGGCGACTTGGCAAGATAGTTATGACTTGGTTTGTCGTTGCCTACCGCAGTATGAAGGTAAGCCACATCAACCAACTAGTCATCGAATTCGGATCTTCCAGTATACCACTCTACCCACTGCACCGCAAAGCCAGTATTGTGTTCAAAATGTTGGTTTTACGTACATATATATATTTTCAAAAAAAAATAAACATGAAGACGCTGATATCCGGCGACCTCGTTAATCTACTTGTTGAATGAAATCTTACTAGCAAAAATTTACTCATTAAGCCTCCACACACTAAATTATTTGCACCAATCAGAAATCAACTATGGTCTAAAAATTATGATATTTTACTTGTAACTTTCAACGACCTACATACAGTACACTGCACCGCAGTGCCACAAAATAGTAGGTTATGTATATATACAAGGTGAGTAGAAACTGAATTATTTAATTTCGGGAGGTGATTCCTTACCATAAACAAAGCAGAAATGTAATTGGGCATTTTTCGACAAATTAAGAAATGTTGCCGCTACAAGCCACTGAAAATCGAATATCAAATTACATTTCGTCAGGTATTACCGAAACCATTTCAGATTAAGCAAAACAATTTCAAACGGTGTTACAGGAAAGGGATACCTTCAACCTTGCACTCGGTAGTAATGTAATTGTCCCTTCGCTACGTGCCTGAGGTTCATCAGCATTTTTTGGGCGTTACTTTCGAAACACAGAGATACAATGCACGTTTGTACACGGTATTGTAATGAGAACGTGAATAGTAACAAAATATCGTCTTGTCGGCACTCGGCGAAGTCTAACCGTTTTCGCGATATCAGCATTTGTGTGTTTAAAGGTGTGCGAAAGAATGCCTGAAGGGTATGCAAACTGAAGTACAGTGAAGCTGAAGTATCATATTTGTCCACACTTAGGTACAAGCAGGCATGGACATGCCTTGTTACCGATTTGGAATGAATGTCGATAAGTTACCACAAAGGTGAAGGGCTGTCGTTTGACACTGAGGACATGGTTCATCTTAAACATAATGCCTTCACAGTAATACGGATAGTAATAAATATTTAACATACTGCCTAAAATCATGAATCGTGAAATAGAACGCCTAAATACCACAAAAACTGGAAACTTTTCTGCATATGAGCGACGTGCTGCCGCTCCATTACACAACAATATGCCATANTAAATACCACAAAAACTGGAAACTTTTCTGCATATGAGCGACGTGCTGCCGCTCCATTACACAACAATATGCCATAAGTTAAAACAATGTCACTGAGCTCCGCAATAATCCACGCCATAAGTACTGCGTTGCGTTACGTACAAGAGTCAGCGCAACTCAATATGGCTAGACAGTACGATTCGTAATAGGAACTCTAGATCTTATAGGGCGCTGACTTGGCGCACATCACAACCGTTTGTTATAATGTTGACGTGATGTTAGCATTGAGCAACAAACGGTCCTCTCGGTTTGCCTTACAGATAACAGCAGTAGATATTTTAACTATCACACATCATACGTTAATTGAATACAATTTTGTCAGACAAATGCTACATGTTTACATCACAATGTTATAACACTTCATGTAATAAGACCGTGCACTAAAATTTGAGTGCTGTATTACCTAACGTAATACATGTCAAGATTATGTCCGTCGATACCATGATTGCAGCGACTGCAGTTCGATGCCAGTAACTACATTATGGACGCGTGCTTTCATTACAGACACAACAATTGCATGGATGTATCGTCAGCAGCAATTTGAAATGTGATGATGCAACAATTGTACTCCGTTTAATCCACGACTCAGGTCTCAATGCTTAACAAACTCTACGACTATGTGTTAAGTTATCGGTATTGATTCCAAATCAGTAACAAGACATGTCCATGCCTGCTAGTACATAAGTGTGACAACGCCTGATACTTCCGCTACACTGAACTTCAGTTTGCATAACCGTCCGGCATTCTAACGCACTCCTTTAAACATACAAATTCTGATATCGCGAAAACTGTTAGCCTAAGCGAGTGCCAACAAGACGGGTCGTCTTGTTGGCACTCGTTAAGGCTAACACTTTTCACATTCTCATTAGCTTACCGTGTGTAAACGTGCATTATATCTCTGAGTTTCGAAAGTAACAACCAAAAAATTCTGATGAGCCCTAATTAAGTAGCGAAGGGGGGATGATTTTACCACCGAGTGCAATGTTGAAGGTCTCCCTTTCTTGTAACACTGTTCGAAATTGTGTCGCTTAATCTCAAATGGTTCCAGAAATAACTGACGAAATGTAATTCGATATTAGATTTTCAGTGGCATGTAACGGCCACATTTCTCACTTTATCTATAAATGACCAATACATTTTTTCATTGTTTCTCGTAAGTAATTACCTCCCATAATGAACGCACTCGTATCCGAATCATCCTGTATATGTATGACAATGTCGCCAAGTATTTATTAAAAATGGTGGCGATTTTCATTCATTACACTGAAAAATTTCGCTTGATATGCTAAAATATTCTCTTGCAATAATACTGAAAATATATTAGTGTAGTCAATGCTGGCGTTAGCGACGTTCTTATGTAGATAGAAGTTGATTTATTCAACCCTGTCCAATCGCTGCACTCCTCGAATATAGTCTAAAACGTTATATTTTTGTGGAGGTCTCCNTTGATTTATTCAACCCTGTCCAATCGCTGCACTCCTCGAATATAGTCTAAAACGTTATATTTTTGTGGAGGTCTCCTGGAAGTGAAATCCTTTACGGGTAGTCATTGCTCGTAGAGAGTAGTAGTGTGAAATGTTTGAGCGGCTCTTAAAATTGTATTTTTGAGAGTCACAATGGTTGTAAAGCGAGGTATGGAGCAGAGCAGGAATGCAAGGGCGGGGAAAACTGGAGATTGCCGAGAAAACCCGGGGACCAGTGGCATCGTCCGCGACCGTACCCACTTGCGAAAATAAAGTAAAGATCCTGCCGGGAATTGAACGCGATTCATCTTAATGGGAAGCGAGCAGTCTGGTCACTGTGCTACCGCAGCCCGCATTGCCTGACACATGAATATACTTTCAATCTAGGATAGCCTATAGTGCAATCGTTACGAAGAGCTTTCCAGCGAAGGTACACTTGTGATTTTCAGGTTGTTTACTGCTAGTTGACTCCCGTTGTTTAAATTGCTGAGGTTATAAGATTACTAGTTCAAATCCAGAATATATATTTAAATTGATGTTATTTCATGTAAGCCATATATGGCTATGTCTAAAGCGGGAACATAGAAAACAGTTAATTAACATAAATTGAAGTAATCAAAATCATGATATACAGAATGAATATCCGCAAAATGTGCGCATATGAGAAAGACAAAGTCTGCAGACTTTCAGACTATAAGATGACAGGGTACCCATATCCAGTCTCTCAGTCGCAGGCAGCACAAGGAAACACTGCAGGGCAGCATGTACAGCGCCTTTTGCACAGACGTTATGGGGCACATGATACAACTGTTGTCTGTCACCCCTATCGCTTCATCGCTTCCGTTACCAGCGAGAAGGAAATGTCTCCAGGTGAGAAGAGTGCCTTTATCACTTCGACCAGTCCTTCTATTTACATCTTGACGAATGCCTAGTAATGTGGTGTTGGACTTTTTTCGTTATCTCCTCCGGGTGCCCCCCCCCCC
>NQII01006472.1:0-10084 GCA_002778355.1 Clitarchus hookeri | reverse complement strand
CCCCCCGTGATAAAGGCCTCCTCCTACTTCTCCTCCAAAGCTTTCTTAGCTTGTGGAGCGATTTATGGTGATGGAATCTGGGAGAAAATTAAACTCTTTTCCTCCTGGTTTCTTCGCCTCATCTACCCACTCCAACAGGGCCGCCTCCCTTCAACCCACGACTCCCTCTACACTCCTGTTTCTCCCAGTAATTCCTCGCTGTCCAGACAGCCGTGTGTCTTCCCGCCCTCGCCTCGCAGTACGCCACTGGACGTAACCAAGTCCTTATCGCCCCGCGAGATCCCTTCCCACTTTCTTCTCCTTGTAAAGAAATTGTTTAAAGGAAGGTAATGGTATATCGTGGAAAAATTGTACAGTATATTGTGTATGAATATCCTGTGTGTATGCTTGCAGTATTTTTCATTTGCCTTTTTCCGTTGGTGCCAAAAAGAGTTAAGATAGTTCGTGGTCATTAGCTTTCTTCGGCAGCGATGGAATGGTCTGCAGTGAACAAACAGTTAATAGTTTGATAGTGTTGTTACGCTTGCCAGTTGATAACAATTAAAATCAAAGAAAACGGATTAAATTAGAAACCTGAATCTACAGTTTCGTTTTTCTACCTACCTAAATGGTAATTTAACTCTCATATAATTAAAGATTCCACCATCTGCATTTCTATAAATAACTCGGAACACACGACTTTAACTGCCCACTAAATTCTCAATTCTCTGGCTCTGCGCTACTTCTGCTACAACCTGTTAATTCAATTTTCGCGATAATCAGTCTATTCCCGCGCGGGGTGTTACGCAGAAGAACGCCAATGATAGTCAATAAAATAATCATGACACCAGTACACAGAACTGAAATACTGTGCGGCGAAATCTACGAGTCTCAAATCGCAGACATTTTTGGCTGTTTGCTGCATGTGAAGGGATCTGAGGTTCCAGAGTCCAAACTGGCTGATATGTTCATACAGGAATTGTTTTAAATCAAGGTATGTAATTTAGTAACCCACCTCCTCTCTCACCAGTTATCGTACCGGCATAAAATATAATTGTTTATAAAAACGCACTAAACAAAATAAAATGCAAATGTCCTCGTTTGTTTATACGAACGAGTATTATATTATTCTAAACGACTATAATAAGTATGGAAAAAGCTGTCAAATGGTTAAAAAAAAAAGTGACATAATTTTGAAAAATGTAGTGACTAAACACTCAATCGCAATATGTTGTTTTATTTTTTGACATAAATAATGCATAATTTTGGGTTTTATTATGTTTAAGTTTTTATTTTTACTGTAAAAATAAATTACATTAATACACTTCTTTCAAAGGACCAAAGTGGGAAATTGAGAAATATTTTCTTATAGATGTAAACTAAAACTAATATTTACCAAGAAGTATTTAAAACTGGAAAATATCTATATTGTACGAACCAGTATCTAGCTCTTGCGTATTTCCGTAGAAAGCTTGCCAGATAAATGTCTGCATTTGAATTTAATTGTAAAATCCGAGAGATTTAGGAAATTGAAAAGCCATTTGAGCATTTCATTTTCTCTGACTGGTCGTATAAGCAAGATTTTAATTTGACAGCTGGTCAAGCAATGGCGTGTAAAACAGTATATATCAGCTTTATTGTCGTTGCATCGCAATGAGTTAACAGAGGTTAGCGTAAAGCGTAATAACCATAAATATTCATTACACTAATTTACATTAAAATTTTTGCACCAAGGAAGAACAAATATGATTCAAATCAAATTTGCTAGTTGATATGGCACACTCAAAAAAAAATTACAATATCATTGCATTGGGTCAATGCTCCACAACATACGCAAAAACGAAGGACATTTTTGTAACTGGTCACACCCATCGATACTCTTAGTAATGGAGTCAGATAAAACCCGTATTTTATTTTGTGGCAGATTTTCCCATGCTCTAAATCATTTACACTTCAAAATGTAGTAAGCTAGTGAGAAAAAAAGGAGGTCACGGAATTCATGAAAAGTGGTGTTAACATTCATGATAAAACTAGAACTGTATGCTGACTAGGTTATCTTACAAGAAAATGGCTCCTGGAAGCTCAGCAGAGAGAGGTAGCGCTTAGGGCAATACACTGCTTCACGTACTTAATTAAAGAGCGCTGTGTAACACGGGTTGAATTGCCCGAACGACGATGGAGAGTTTTACAGACTACAGACTACCCTGTTCACACCATAATGTATTCCTGCCAGCGACAAACCAAGATGAATTGTAACATATTTGCTCTTACTTCATGCCCCTCCCTCAAAACCACTGCTCATCGGTTATCATGTGTGGTTTCGCTGTTCGTTTTAACTGTATTTAATACAACAGGTAGTGAGAAATGTATTTATTTGCATGTGCTCTTCTTGCTCATGTTTTGTCCGAACTGCCTGCACGAACTTAAGGGTGGGCAATAAAGAAAATTCTTGCCACACGAAACCATGTAATTATTAATTCATAGTATGCTGTACTCACAAAATTGCAAATTTTATGATAGTTTCGTTATTTTCTGGTATTTGACGTAAAGTATTATCCTATATTAATCACATGTAAACTTGATCGTTATAATTTTTTTAAATCATAAAGTAACTTAGATCGGTGATAATTTTTGTGACATGGTATAAGAAAATGTGCTCGGTTGCTTCGTGTATTGAATATAAAGATGATTTATTCATGATATCCTACATGTTACCTTCAGGCCCTATCAGCTGTTCTAATCGCTGGCGACCACAGCAGGGCAGCAGAACGAAAGGGATAGCGAAAAAAGGACAGGGAAAAGCTAACTTTACAGACTTCCTTCAACCACGTATAGTGCGACAAATAAGGTTTCAGCCATAGACATGCGCACGGTGTGTGCCGGCTGTGTTCTGAGACGCCTTGTGGTCTATGAGATTTATATATTATTCTGGAATTTCAGCATGTCTAAGAGCACGCTGCTCTGTATGAGACATTCTGAGGAATATCGAAACTGATTTGTCTGTCGCATCAGGGTAGGTGTGACTTTCATTTCATTTATTTCACTTTTCCAATTTATACAAATTAGTTTTTGACGATCGAGTTTTCCATAAAAAGTTTATGAAATAATGTGAAATTTTGCCTTTTAATGATATCCTATTTCGGCACAACTATTGCGTAATTGTCAATATTTCAAACTCTAAAATAAAAGAATTTCACAAGGGAAAAACCCCCAGACCCTACTTTCATGTGGTCATCGGCGATTCTTGAACTTTATGCTCACCCTAATGACGACGGCTGCGCACGCCTATAGTTTCAACCAATGGCATCCTTACTGCAAAATGATTACGCTGACAAATACACACAATTGCGTGCTTGTTGATCTTAGTTTTTACTTTCTCATCCCACAGACTACAATGGCACCTCAGTCATTACAGTTTGCAATTAAAGTTGGTTTTTTAAACCACTTTTTCTCTGCCAAAGCTGCTCAATATAAAAATAACGTTATGTTGCAGGTAGTATAATTAATAAGATTTATTAATAAAATTTTTTGCTAATCGCTTTGTTTACCTTGGCCTTGAATGCTATCATTCAGAAACAATATAAACAGTAATACATTAAATTAAAACTAAGGAAAAAGAAAAAAACGTATAAAGGTACCCAACAGGACTCGAAAGAACAGATACCTGGAGACAACATCACACCACATAAACCGGCAAATATGCAACTCACATTTTGTACTTCTGTCACACTGACATGAATTACTTTGGGGGCCTCTAGCACAAATATTATAAAATACTTCATCGTTAAAAATCTGTTCAACATTATTCCAATGCAAAATGGAGGTTATTTCGATGATTTTTTCTTTCTTGACATTGTTCAGTAGCCTTACGCATTCGCGGGTGCTCGACGTCATGTGGGGAACAAATCACTTAATTTTGGTCAGGGATACGGTGATGGGCTGAGGGTTTTCTCCGGCTCCCGACACTACATTGAGATGCAAGGTGGCTAGCATTATGACCAGATCTTGCTTCGCTCCTCTTATTATCTTCCTATAACCTTATGCAAGACCCAGTGACATGCTCACTTCGAACTTGCTTTCTTCGAAGATGGTACTTTGTAGACGTCTTCTATTTCCCAGCCTGCAATTTTTACCGTGTCGAGATTGTTAGGTGTGAGCGAGAGGTAGTTATTTATGGTGGTGGTGGTTATGCCCACACCCCACGTTACTTCAATAGAAGCACCATTAAGTTCGTACATTTCTCACTCGAAAAGGTAGAGCATACTATTGAGAACAAATGTGATTGTCGTGGGGTGAATCCTGCCCTCTTTAATAAGTGAACCAGGAATGCGCACGAACGATTGTGAAGGCAGGGAGTAAATATCTTGATGCTGCATCGTGATTCAAAACCTTACGCCCGAGGGCGCAGGGTCTGTCAGATACGGCTGGTAACAATGTAGCTCAAACGTGTCGATTCTGTCGTCGGATTCTGCCCACTGGGTCATTTTCAATAAGTTGTCGTCTTCCATACTTGTTCACTGTAGACCCTAGGCTATGTAGAAACTGCTTGTTGGCATGTGTCAGTATGATGGTGTCTCGAGCTCTATTTGTTCTGGGTTTGGTGCTGTGCTGAACTTAATGCATGGTACGCCAAGCGAAAATCAATCACATCGTTTCAGGTGCAAATGCAAAGTGATTTCTTCATTTGTGAAATCTATCTGTTTATTGTTATGATCGACGATCATCACAACCACTTCATGGGCGCTCTTGGCGATCACGAGAACATAAATTATGATTTTCAAACTTCGACCAATATATAAATGGGTGGGACCATCTGTGCGAACCGTGGAGCGTATTGCTGATTTTGCCATTCACATAGCAGCCGATCGACTAATTACAGTTTATGCATATCACATTCACCGGAAATATGTTCACCAGTCGCGAGGATTCGTGCGTTTTTACCAGCTTCGTAGATTCGTGTCACGAACCCCAGCATTGGTACGATGGTATCCGGTTCGGTGAAAATCGATAACATCACTGTAAAATATTTCTGCCATCAGAATGTTTGGGTTACCAAGTAGTTCGAAAGTTTTGTCCGATGGCATGGATTTCATGATGTAATGGCGATGTCCTTCAGTTCGTATGCGCCGAAGAGAATGCTGATTTCCCTCGCGTCTCCTGCCACTACGTACGAGAATGCAGAATTAACGTTTTATTATATTCTGGATATGGAGTTGTAAATTTGAGCATCCAACATTCTGACGACTTACTCACTTTCCAGCTCCAAGGGTGGGTAAAACGTCGCCTACAGTTCAGATATCTTACCACTTAGAATGGTGGACACCAACATACTGACTGGGGAACATATGTGCGAACACCTGTAATGTAAAAGATTAACGAACAATGATTCTCCTACGTTTTTTTATTCCACCATACCAGAAAGCAAAAACACAAGTGTCACCAGTTCCACGTGTTCTGCATCTGATCCATCTCGTAGTTGTAAGTCAGTTTGCAATTTTCAGGTACTGTCGCAGTTCGGGTGGTGGACGGAAAATACCGAAACAGTCGCAGTATACCGCATGATTGCCATGTTTAACATAAATTACCCAATGGGTAGNAAATTACCCTTGGGTACAGGGCCTAGTTGTGGTGTCCAGGTTTATTATGGCACATGTTTCATATTAGGGTTTAGAGGGAAAAGTATATCGAAGGAACACTCCGCGAATATGAGGTATCTTCAATTTTCATGCAAACCGTTCGAAATCCACGTTCGTGAGCTGCCATTTCGGTAGAGATTTCATTAGCACCTCTTCCTGCTGCGATGCTTGTTGTTTGTCGCACATTCTCCTCCTCGGTTGGGCTGTCATATGTAAAGTGCTTGGCAGAATGTTTTCACCCATGGTGATAGCTTCCAGTTTATGGTTGTAGCTACAGATTTCCTCCAATTACATATGTTCTTTCGAGGGTCGTTTCACCGCACTAAATATATACATTACACATTGTCGATACCGCCCAGAGCACCGATTGCGGGTATCATGACGGGAAAGAATTCTCCCTGTGCGTTATCTTTCCTCTCCTCTTGGAACATTGTGTTGCTTTCTTCACCCCATGCCCAACTACACCATGGCTATATTGTGTCCCTTGCATGCCTCGTCTAGCACGTTGATGTTCGCATAGCCACGTGCCAGCATTTTAGCTAGCTGTGTTCCCGAACCACAGATTTTATCTTTCTTCTATGTGTCATCACACGATACTGCACTACAAACCGATATATATGCAAAATTGTACATTTTTGTTTCAGTATCATGGATATAATCGAGCAAGATGTTAGTCTTCCCGTCTGCATCACCGAGGAACATGTCGAAACCTCACATGATGCATGCCACAGCTTGCTGTTGCCCAATCCTATGAGAGGATTGATTTGGGAACCATCGGATTGCGGTAAGATATATGTTCTGTTCAGTTTGCTGGAGAAACCGAATGGTCCTAGGATCGAAAACGTGTACCTGTATTTTAAATCACCTCAGAAACCGAAATGCCAGAATATGGCGCATGTACTGCAGGTCATGGAAGGCCTACGCTATTTCCCTTGCAGCGATAACGAGGCCATTGTGCCACCGAGCAAAGCATTGTCAAACTCAGTGTTTATTTTCGACGATAATGGCATATGAGAAACAGACTTGCATTCAAGAATAATTTGGCATGGGACAGTATGCGAACGTGGACTGTGTGAACTTGAGACATACTTATTCGCGCGTTTCAAAACTGTTACATTGCGATAATGGAAATTTCCGCGTTTTGTTTCGCATGTACGATACAAACTTGCAGCATGTGTACGATAACCATGTCAGTACGGACATGACATTCGCAGTATCTAAGGATATGTGTTCTTTGTGCTGGGACGAGGAGTACAGCATGTTGGCGATCGATAACGATTCGTCACTACATAAGGGAAGATACAGGCGTGGCTTCCATCAGTTTATAGCAAGACATTGACCACGAGTCACATTGCCATTTCCAAGTTCGGACATGGTCTATGCTCCGATCATGATTGGAATGGGTTCACGGAAGCTCCCCTCACTGCTGTTCACAGGGGCCTGTCACTTCTTGGGCAAAAGATCGAGAGCATGAAAAATTAACTGGCGGAAGATTTGATAGCCATCGACCAGCATGTAGGGGGTGTGGATGCATGAATAATGTACCTTGTCAATGTGTCGAATGCGCAGATACGGTAACAATTGAAGGTTCTTCAAAATATGTCAACATCCAAACTGGCTGCGAAAAAAATTTGGCAGCAAGAAGGTGCTGGTTGCGTGCACCGACCGACTGGAAAGGATCGAAAATTCACTTTCCTCAACTCGAGAGTGAATATGTATAGATACACCTGTGTGGTTGTGTGTTTATTCCATTCTGTGAATGGCGGTGGACCAAACCGAACTAATGACTGAACTGCAGCGGGCCATCGAAACCGTTTATGCGATATATCTACTCGTGAAAAGTTACTGACTGGCTCTCGAGAATCGAAAGGAAGAGGCTCACAAGCTTCTTAACCAGGCATCTCGACGAACTTGGTCGACAATGCCAGGAAGAAGCTTTGCCTCCGCCAGATATCAAATCTGAATTGATGGTGGAAGGACCGACCCCAATGCGTAAACAGAAAATAAGTCCGGAACTGCCCGTTTCGGAAGGAGGCATTACTAGAGACGAACAACAATTGTCCCTGATCGATTTTCTGCGTGTGCGAGAACGGAAACGAACACGAGAGCGTGGACGAGAGGTGGGCACCCTGGTTAGACCTTACATCGCTTCCTAGTCCGATCGGAACAGCGACAAGACGTTAAGATTGCGACACCGCGATGAAAAATGTTTTCTTGGAAACAGGGACTTTATATTTTTGTCAGGAGGTGTGACGCAGATCGACAAGCGTAAGGTGAAAATGACAAATGATCTGTGTGAACTTTTGTTTCGTAGTCATCCCGGACACTACACCAAATCAGATTTGCGCAAGTACCGACGCCTTCAGTTGTACTCATTATGCGAACGATAACCTCTCAACGCAGGGATTTAAGGACACGACACATGCAAAATTCGGCATTCATCCCATTAAAGATTATAAGAATAATTTTATCCATTAGCGTTTGGGAATAGGAAAAGTTAAAATAGTTTATCGAATGATGAGAGATGTAATAAATACACGTACTACGTTTTTTGCAAGAGTTTAACCCATTCCGACATGGTGTACACAATTGTTTATAAAATACACTGGAAAGTTATTTTTGACCGGCACTAAACACTGCGGGGATCATTGCCCAAGGATCGTCCCTATTGCGTAAATGATTCTTATACCATGGTTGATATTGCTTTAGTTGAACAAAAGTGTGGACAACTAAAGTGTTGTTTAATAATTTCAGAAATCTCAACCGACACTGTAAATTACGTTTTGGAATGAAATTAATATAAATGTATAATTATTGAGCTTTTTTTCCGTAATTAATTATCGATACAATGACTGTAGTTTTGTAATTATTTTTAAGTAACACGGCTACTGCACTTTATAAAAACGTTAAATGAATAGTATCTTATATCTTATATAAAATGTTAAGGTTTAGTTGTAGAGTAGTTGTATAGTGTTAATACTCTAAAACTATGTTTAATATGCATCAATTATAATATAGAAATCTATAGAAGTACGTAACTACCAACAATGACATATACATTGGTCACAGCTGCTTGGTTTTTAAGAAATATCTGAAGGGTTATTGTCAAGGTTAGGAAAACCATTTTCTATAGCTCTTTGTACTGTTGTTAATAATATACTCTAATTTGTGCTTTAAATAAAAGTTATTTTATTTAAATTACATATAAAATAATTAAATTAGATTAACTTCCATACTCATGCATACGTATACTCATTTTTTTTTTAAATTAATAGTCTTATAGTAGTAGTAGTAGTTGCTTGCAAAAAGAACATAAGATAGCAGTTTTATATGATATAATTATCATAAAAGTTATTTTATTTCCATTGCATATAAAATAGTGAAATTAGATTAACTTCCATACTCATGCATATGTATACTCTTTTTTTTAAATTAATAATCTTGTAGTAGTAGTAGTTGCTTGCAAACAGAACATAAGATAGCAGTTTTATATGATATAACTATCAACACATATAACATAGACTAAAGAAAGATCCAAACAGCATAACAATTGATAAAAAAAGCCTATCGATTTCACTGTTAAAATACAAAAAAATTGCAATGCTTAACTTCGCATAATAAGCCGAGCTAATTTTGTGTAGTGTTACGCAATCGCGGCTTTGTTCCATGCAAGCGAGTGGAAGTGAAAGAGAGAGCTGTTATATGACACCGTGGGGGGGGGCAAGGTAACAGAAAGTTTTGAATGACAGGTGAGCGATAAAACATGAACGGCATATCTTTTACAAAAAGGGAGCCAACACGATAACCCTTTTTAGCGGCGCGCCCTGCAGACCTTGGTTGTATTGAGTTTCCGTATTAATCTGAAGAAATTTCTAGTGGTTTGCTGCCCTAGTTCGACTTAGCATGACTCAGGGTACTACAAAATTTCCAGGTCAAGGCCAGCGGGTATAAATGTGCTGCGAGCCTCTGAGCCGGAAGTTGATGCGTGGATGAGTGGCTGGAGTTTTAGCGATATAAGAGCGAGAAGNTAGCTAGAGAAGTGACCAGCGAGAGGGAAAACTGCGACTGCGAGTATCAAGCAGAGAAAGAGTGCGGCTGGCTGGCTGGATTATTGGACTGGGTGTGTGTGTAAAAGACACTACCAAATTATGGCAACAGACAGTCTGAGCGTTTGTTAATGAGGAATATAGGTTAATTGACTATAACGAAGCAGAGACATTGAGAAGGACGTTAATTACAGTTGAAATAGACATCAAATATTGCACTCACTGAGAAATAAAAAGAGTTATAGGAGAGATAAATTATATTATGATGTAAATAATAGATGTGTGAATAAACTAGAAATAAAATTTAGTACTCTCATTGTTATTAATATCTTCATCCCTCATGAACTTAGATACGCCCCTCAAGCAACATGTAACACTGGTGTCAGTAGTGGGATGGAGGCATTTAGTTGTAAATTCATTCAG
>NQII01006471.1:0-122570 GCA_002778355.1 Clitarchus hookeri | reverse complement strand
GTATGGGATCTGACAAGTGTACGCAAAGGTCATTTTAGTAGTTTTGTGAAAAATTTATTAAATATTCTCTGACATATTTACAATAGTAAAATATGTATATTGTATTATGTAATGACTTTAAAGTGAACTAATTAAAAGTAAGTAATATTAAAGCCAGCTTGGGCACTCTTTAAAAACTTACCAATTGAGATCAATAATTGACTCTGCTGCTGTAATTGAAAAAACCCATACTTTCAGTACTCACTGACACTTGTAACTACCGAAAATTATTTATGTGATACAATTTAATCGCCTGCCTGTAATACATGGTTTATAATTTCATACCATGCTGCATAGGTTATAGATATCCTATCGTTAAGTGTAAACCTTCATAGATATCACTGTACAAATGTAAATAATTTCTTCGGGGAAAGTGTACACAAATTCAAACATAAACCTAGCGGAAAGTAATGGTTATCAATGTACACAAATATACTCTAACGAAGTTTTCATTTTCATTTACTAGAGAAATGGAGAAAAAAAGTAAACTGCCTAAAACGAAATTTATAGATGTTTTACGTTGACCTAAGATATATGTTAATAAACCATTGTCAAGAAAGCAGACTTAACCATAGACCTGTGTCTTTATGAGCCGTTTTTTCGAGAGGTAATTGGGAAACTAATTATTTAACAAAATTATAGTATGGTTTCAGAAAAAATATACTTTTACTAATGAGGTAGTATACCTTATAGGCCTAACCACTACCATCATAAATACTCTCAGCAAAAATTGTCAAAAACTACTATGTAACCAAAGCTTTTGACTGTAAATCATGAGTTGCTACTTAAAAGCATAAAAATTAAAATAGAAAACATCATGCTTTTATATATTTCTGATAAGAAAAATATGTTTACATAAGAGAAAAAATAAATGTTTACTTTAAACCCGGGAAGACTAGGTATGGCAAACCCCTGCTCTCTCGCATTGCCATACATGCCATTGTGCTTCAACGATAATGCGTATATCATCTCTCGTATTTGCAGATGACACTAGTATTGGTAATAGTATGTTATAATTTATGGTTACGTTATATAATCGTGATCAATAAGTCACTACTATGTAAGGTAAATGCATGGTATACAGTCACCGAATTAAATATTAACCTAGTAAAAACACATTTCATGTTATGTGTAAATATGTGTTGTGGTATATGTGAAATCATTGACACTAAGAAAACACAGTTAGTTTTACGGTGATAATCGGTTAAATGGATAATGCATGTTCAACATATATACCTGTAACTTTGTTCTGCTGGTTGTGCTTTGTATAGTACACTGATGAGCCAAAAACAAACTGGTATAGGCGCGCGTATGCAAATAACAGAGGTATGGAACCAATCAGAGTAACGTGATGTGGTCGGCAGCTAGATCGGTTACGGCTGCTACAATGGCAGGTTATCAAGATTTAAGTGAGTTTTAATGTGGTGTTATAGTCGGCGCAAGAGAAACGGGACATAGTATCTCCGAGGTAGCGATAACATTTGGATCTTCGCGTACGACCATTTCACGAGTGTACCGACAATATCGGGAATCCGGTAAAACATCACATCTTCGACATCGCTGCGGCCGGAAAGAGATCGTGAAATAACGGGACAAACGACGACTGACGAGAATCATTAAACGTGACAGACGTAGAAACCTTTCCTTGGATTTGTGGACTGCCCTGTAGGATTTATGGTGTGAATTGCCTCCTGCATACCTTCAGACATTAGTCGAGTCCATTCCACGTCGTCTTGCGACCCTTTTGCGTGCTCGGGGGCCCTACACGATATTAGGCTGGTGTACGAGTTTTTTTGGCTCTTCAGTGTATATTAGGCATTTAAAACAGAGATACAGATGCAATAGTTTATTTTGCATATATACACTCCATCATGAAGTATGACATACCGTTATGGGGGAACTGAGTTGACAGTAAAATAATAGTTCCATATGGAGAAGAAAGCTTTAACAACACTGTGGGAGAAATCAGAGCTAATCTTCCATAGAACTTTCTTCAAAACTGTAACACATGCCACAACAGGAAGTTACTGATAACTAATGAGCCTAATTTCCTTTTCATGTGTGAAAATAAATTTTAGTGAAGTTCCCGGTATTCTTAGATGGTATGTAGGCGTAGACTTCGCATTGACAGCAATATACTTACAGATGTAACCAGAAACATGTGAAACAGTACCAAGACAATTAAAACACACAAGTGACTTACCCCGGATTAGAATTTCAAAAAACTCATAAAACTAAACCAGCGTGCATTACGGAGATACGATTTTTTCTGGCTAACCCCCAAATCTCGCTGCGCCAGTTCTGTGAGCCCTCTGGCATTGCAGGTAAGTAGCTAAGAATGTTTAGAGAATGTGATGCGACTCAGGGCAAGNCCTCTGGCATTGCAGGTAAGTAGCTAAGAATGTTTAGAGAATGTGATGCGACTCAGGGCAAGCCCTACACGTCTTAGTTCAGGTTAAAATTATCAACATTGGGCGCATTCATCGTGGCTAAGCAGGGTTTCTGGTGCCATGGCCGCAATGGTAGCCATGGTCACGCCCCGAAAGAGTAAATGTCTAGTAATAAGAGCACAGAAAACCAGCACAAAGTGGAGAGGGCACTGGGAAAATCTATGCGGGATAAAGTAGGGTGTTGGTTAGTTAGCGAAGATAGACTCTGTGAGGTTAATGAGTGGTGATATGAAATGTGTCGAGCCGCTGCGGGATTGTGACCAGGATCGTAACGCAGTAGCACGACCCTGGTGGCNAGTGGTGATATGAAATGTGTCGAGCCGCTGCGGGATTGTGACCAGGATCGTAACGCAGTAGCACGACCCTGGTGGCGCGGAACAGAACTGTGCTATCCGCCTGCAGATGACAGTTATATCTCTGGAACGCAGAAAAAAAGGTTAGTTTCCAAACAAAAAATATAAATATTTAGGAATGGAAAGTGGGTGGTGGGTGCGATGAATTGAAATGAAATTACCTACTTTGATATTTCGCTTTCAGCTTATGTGGTAGTGTATATTTTGTGTTATGTGTTTGTTAGTGTAGGTGTACCTCAACACATCCCCTCACCAGCTGCTGCAGAGAGCTTCACAATGCCTGACACCTTGGAATCGGCAGAGGCGAAGGACCATCATACATGCAGACAGCTGTCGGATGAGAGAAGTGTTTCGGCGCAAGTGTGTGTACAGCAGTGTGTTGGCAATATAAATCACACGGCCATCACTGAGCCAGAGGCTGTGGAGTGCATGCTTTGCCTTGTTCTGCGATCACGTATTGCTTAGCATCCTTATGTGTTGCAATGTCAGCCTCACCGCCCGTCTCCAAACCCATGTGCAATAAGGAGCTAAGTGAGGTGGAGTAGTGCTTCGCATTTTATGTGATTAAGGGAATTATCTTGCGGGCTGATGGTCTACTGGGGTAATTAACGGGATTGATGGTGGCCTGTGAGCCAAGATGTTCTTTGACCGCTTAAATTTTTGCGTTTCCTCAGGGTCATGGTCTCCGAGGCTATATATATTCGAATATGCACTGCTGGCATAGTCAAGGAAACATTTTTGTACTAAATTTACAAAGTGCTCATCCAATTTTAAAATGTTTAATTCGCGATTCAGATCCATGATAGGGCAGAGTTGGGGCAAGGATTTGGAGCATCAACTTCGCATGAAATCAATCTAACGTTTTGAATGATAGTGATCACTAATCTGACATATTTACACGGCCATCATTTTGAAAATAAGTGCCTCAGCCATTACAAACACATAAGTATACATTGTTTACCATAATACTACTTCTATGAAAATTGGTCGAGTCTCCGAGATATAAAATAAAATCCTAATTTTCTTAAAATGGCTTTCTTACAAAATTATCTAAAATAAGCTCTGTACAAAAATTTTCTAATAGCAATCAGCTTAAAAAGTTTTATTGATTTTGTTAAATGGTTAAATAGACATGTCACATATTAAAATATTTATAAGCCATCATTTTGAAAATTATTGTCTGACTTCTTTTAAATTATTCAACTTTACATGGCCGTCTGTAGGTGTGAAACTTTGGCGAAAATTAGTTGAATTGTTCCAGCATTATAGCAAAATGTTCAATTTACTCATCTGACACTATTTTGCAAAAAATTCGACAAAAGAGGATCTCTGTATGAATAAATTATTCTTGTAATTAAAACTATTGGCGCAAGAAATTTGTTTCAGTTCTTTTAAGGTTTCATATATATATAACCATTTTATCTTTATTACTTATATAAACTCCATTAAATTATACCAGCCGAACATAACGCATGTTAATTTACATACCCTACTGTAGGAATACTTACCTTAAATTGTGGTATGAATCAGATGATTNCTACTGTAGGAATACTTACCTTAAATTGTGGTATGAATCAGATGATTGGTCCTCGAGTAATGGCATAAAACCTCCACTTTTCATGTTAAAATCTTCATAAATTGAGGTTATGTAATAGCAAACTCGTAGACTGTCATAGATACAATATAAAAAGGTAAGTTTAAATCTGGTACATAGTTTCGTGGATATAAAACACTAAGGTAAAATGTTTATATAGGCGCCATTCGTAAAATAAAAGACTTTATCCTCTTAAATAATGTTAATACCACAGTACTACTTCTTCGCCAAATTTGAAATAAATCGGTTGCTTGTTTACCAAGATACGGCATGAAAACTGTATTTTTTTAGATATCTTACAAAATGTCAGAGAAATTAGGCTTTGCATAGAAATGTGTTATGGGTATACTAGATACCGTCTGCATACAAAGTTAAATGGAAATTGGTTCTGTAGTTTCGTAGATAAAAAATTCTGAGTTAAAACAGTTAAATGTCCGCCATTTTGAAAAAATGTGTGTCTGACCTCCTCAAAGATTTAGTTTAAATAAACTGCCATAGTGGTAATTGTATAAAAAATTTGGTAAAACTCGGTANTCTGACCTCCTCAAAGATTTAGTTTAAATAAACTGCCATAGTGGTAATTGTATAAAAAATTTGGTAAAACTCGGTACATTTTTTAGGACATAAAACATAATTAATTTGTCATGTTATACTATCTTACAAAATGGCCGACAAAATAAATTTTTCTGGGCATAATTAATGGTTGTAATATATGCAACCAGCAAAGACAGATTCTTTGGGATTTATTAAATGGTTTTGACGGAATAACATACAAAACTAAAATAGCTCTGCGACCACCATTTAAAAAAAAAGTGTCTGACACTCCTAAAATATATCAGCTTATATTCCCTAAAGCAGTACTATATGTTTGCCATATTTGGTAGGAATCGGTTAACTGTTTCCTTAGATAGGACAAAAACAATTTATTTATTCGTGTGGAACTTTCATAAAACATAAAGGACAAAAGGGTCTCTGTGTAACACATTTGATGTATGTTATACACTTAAGTCCCAAAAATTTGCATACATGCCCCATGTATGCAAATAACAGTGGTATGGAACCAATCAGAGTAATTTGATGCGGTCGGCAGCTTGATCGGTTACTGCTGCTACAATGACAGGTTATCAAGATTTAAGTGAGTTTGAACGTGGTGTTATAGTCGGCGCACGAGAGATGGGATATAGCATCTCCGAGGTAGCGATAAGATTTGGATGTTCGCGTACGACCTTTCACGATTGTACCGTGAATATCGGGAATCCGGTAAAACATCACATCTTCGACATCGCTGTGGCGCAGGAAAAAGATCGTGAAAGAACGGGAAAAACGACGACTGACGAGAATCATTAAACGTGACAGACGTGCAACCCTTTNGATATTAGGCAGGTGTACCAGTTTTTGAGGCTCTTCAGTGTATATACTCCCAGTATACAACGTAAAGTTGGAATTGATTTTGTGGTTTCGAAGATATAGTATACAATGCCAAAATAGGTGGAGGGTAGCAATTTTGAAAATAAGTAACTAACACACTTGAAACTTTTTTTAAAATATCAACTGCCGCAGCTGCCGCAGTACTTCTTGTTCACCATATTTGGTAGCAATCTGTCGATTTCTTCCCGATATAATACACAGAAACTTTATTAATTCATGTAGTGTTTTCTTACAAAATGGTGGACGAAAGAAGTTGGTTTTTGTCTTATATATTGATTGTAATAGATGTTCNATATAATACACAGAAACTTTATTAATTCATGTAGTGTTTTCTTACAAAATGGTGGACGAAAGAAGTTGGTTTTTGTCTTATATATTGATTGTAATAGATGTTCTCTGCATAGACAAACTGGTTGAAATTGGTGAAATGTTATGGTAGTTATACCAAATAAACCTAAAATATTTGTATGGCTGCGATTTTGAAAATCTGTAACATATTATGCNACCATATTATGTTTAATTACTTGCATTTACGTAGCCTATAACAGTATTACATATATACCAAATTTGGCGAAAATTTGTTGAGTAGTTTTTGATATAGTATGTTAAAGCTTTATTTGATCATGTGAAACTATCTTCCAAAATGTCAAACCAACAACAATATTCACTTCTGAATTCAATGGTTACGCCTTGCTCTGTCAGCATAAAAAATTTGGTTTAAATCGGGTTAATTGTTTCCGACAGATGACATATAAGACTAAATTTTAAAATTACCATCATATTTAAAGTAAGTGCCCGGAGTGGTCGAAAACTTCAAGAGTCAGGTTTTCTTACTAGGTACTATATGTGTACCTAGTTTGGTAAAATTCGTTTCACGCATTAAAAAATTGAAAGAGGGGTTTAAAAAACATACAGACAGACTCACACAAATACACATCCAGGAAAATGATCTTATATGCCTTTCTTCTCTTCGGAAAGTAGGCTATAAATGTACTATTTCATAAGCATAACACAAGGAGTGCAGATTGAAATCTTTACTCCGCTATTCCGCCCGCGAGCTTCTGAACCAGCTTCCAAGGTATTTGCAAGAGGTGTGTTTTTCAAACCCAACAATCTTTAACAAACAATGTAAGGTTGTTTTGAATTTCCATGAGCTTTATTCTGTTAATAAATACACTTGTAACTAGTTTTAAATGATAAAATATTATATGAGTTTTATATGTACATAGCCTTTTCATCGTCTTTTTTTTTGTGGGCCAAAGTTTACCAGAAGACTAAGCTAATGACTTTGGTTCTGCAGTTATAATATTTTATGGCCTGGAAATGTAAATCATTGTATAAAAAGGCATTTTAGATGCAACCTCAATTCTAAGTAATTAAATTCAGAGACACAAAAAGTGTGCAGTGAGAAATATGGAATTTATAGTGCATATTGGGATTTGGAATTGATAATGCCGATTCGTGTAGATAACATATATTTGCATAAATTTTTAAGAAGATGGTCTACTGACATTGCCACTTCAGGGAAAAAGAGAATAGAAGAAATACAAACTAATGTGCTATAATGTGGTAAATTCAGCCTCACATACTGATATGGCCATAGCAATAAAATGCATGTTTGTGTAAGCTTCCGCCAGTGTAAGCACATAGAAATCAGAATGTTAAGTCATAGCCCTATGCCGCATATAACATCTATAAATAGTATAAAACATAGTCGCTTATCCGCGTCTGTCTGTGTATTCGCTTAGTACTTCTAAACTACTTCATGAATTTTGATGCGGTTTTCAACATCATTTAGAGAATTTCTTGAGGAAGGTTATAGGTGTATTTTTATATTAATAAAAATATTTATATTTAATGTAAGGATAGTAGAGAAATATCGAATCGTTTGTAAAAAAAGTCGTAAAAACTGCTTTTAGAGCGCTTACTTGGCTTGCACTGACTAAACCATAAGATATACATCAAGTTAATGTACTACAGAATTTCAGCTCTCAAAAAGGTCTACAGAAAAGTCCGTCACAGCATGTGTTTATCTTTTAAGGGTGGCCCACAGTAACGTATTTTGTCTTTCGAAGTATCGCTGTAAAAACTAAATTGTTACCGGGCGAAGCCGGGCCGGTTCGCTGATTTCTTACAAAATAATAACTCATGAAGTTGCAAGAATCTAAAATATTAGTATTATAGATAAGGGAGCCACGTACACTAACGAAAACTATACTTTCATTGTCTAGTTTTGCAATAAGTTCACAAAACAATGGGGGGAAATATTGAAAATGTTACTTGTGAAGTACAGTGAAGTTGCTGATTCATGTCCACATGTGCACATGTTTATATTTGACTACATGGTAAAACAGAATGTTAGTGAGGGCTGTGAAAATCAAGGAAATTGTGAAGCAAAAACGAAAGAATTATATTTATTTATATGTTGAAAAGTAGTTACGTTATTCTACACGTAACGTAGTTGAATGGAATGATGTGAACAGAGCGGAACATCGATTTTTCATTCCCCTCAAATTCATCGTCTCCTTAAATACACGAATTTGTTCAAATGCCACAATTATACTTCCGTTTACAATGCATTATATTCCTGCCATTTACACTGCAATTCAGCATGGTTTCCCTTGATTTACACGTTTTCAATTCATGGGGTTGACAAAATTTGAAAATTCAAACATTGTAATTTTGTTTATAAAACACACTCGTGCATATATTGAGTGCAATAATATACATACAACACAATTTCATTGGAAAGTAAAAGTATCACCCCTGAAAATGTTTACACTCGAAAAAATAGTTTATCAAATCAAAGTAAATAAAGGTAAAGAATTACTATGTTGAGACAGTAGTGGAAAATCTCTCCGTAATGTAAGTTAAATGTNATCAAAGTAAATAAAGGTAAAGAATTACTATGTTGAGACAGTAGTGGAAAATCTCTCCGTAATGTAAGTTAAATGTGTTTACGTTTTTACGAAACGAACCTAAATATTACCTAAAATTTATTAGGTATTCTACTTGGCATCTTAAAATATTAATAAATCGTCTTTACTCCCAATTTATCTACATTAAAATTAACTGCTGAAAGAAGGCTTGTTTCAAAGTGTGCTGGTTTCTCTTCTTTATACTTTCCCCACATGTACACCATTTAACAGTTTGCCCTAGAAAAGTGGAAAATATGGGGTTCTAGCGTATATACAGTGTTGGGTATTATGCTGTATTTATTCATCAAAATTAATTGATGACGGAAAGCACTGCACATAAATTACAGTTATGTGTTTTGAAACTGGATTATTACTCTACATTGTTAGTGTCAGGGGTGCAGCAGCATCACAATCTTGGCGGGACAAGACAAATGCCACTGCCGTCAGCCAGTTCTGATTTCACAAAACATTCTTGTAGGCCTTCTGCATTGTTTCTGATTATGGCTCAATACAATATGGGGAATTATTTTAGCATTATGCTCTTCATGACAATATACATGAAAATACTTCATCCAGACAGGGATCAGTATGAAAGGACAAGTAAGTCCTTTTTGGTCTACGTTCCGAAGGAAAGATAAGCTTAAGCAATCACCTGGTTGTCTGCCTGGAATGTATGTCTCCCCCACCAACAACCAAAGCCGTAATTACTTTTAAACCCGACAACCGAATTTAACCATTAACCAATATAGGTCCACTTATAGTATTTAGAAAATGCATTAGAATTTTATGGTTCTCAATCAAGCTGGTTACATTTTTTTCAAGATGGCAGCTATTTTGAAATTTAGGCTACTATGTTATATCTTGGGAAATAATTATCCGATTTAAACCAAACATGGTACGTTGACAATGCACGATATAAGCATTGAATTTAAAAACATATGATGATATTGGTCTGCCATTTCGTAAGATCGTTTACCAAACCAAATTTGGTACGTTTTCAGTGTAGGATTTAAGTATTGAATTTAGAAACAAAATATGTTATTAATCACCATTTTGGAAGATAGTGCAAATTGAAATAATAAAGCTGGTACATTAAATTACGGGAATCATTTAATCGATTCAAACCAAATTTGGTACACTGATAGTGCATGATGTACACATTGAATAGTTATAATGTTATTAACCAGCCATTTTTAAAAATGGTGCAACATGTAAAAAAGTTTTTATGTTATATCTCGGTAACTACAAATCGATTCTTGTTGGCCATATTCCTGTAAATAAACTGGGCACATATTTTTAAAATGATGACTATATAAATATTTTAAATTTATTTGCAGTATTTACATTCGTTTTGTCAATTTCTGACCAAACTTGTTATACTGAAATTATATTTTACAATTTTCAAATATGTCATTACATAGCCTCTTTTGTATGCCATTTTTTAAAGATAGTGCCACATGATTATAAGATTTTAATGTGATATATCGGGAAATAATCAACCGATTACTACGGAATTTTACAATTAAGAAATACTGCAGTAGATAATTTAAACTGGCTTTTTTAGTGGGTCAGACCATTATTTTAAAAATGGTGGCCATACAAACTATTTATAATATTATACAATAAAAACAAAACCATGTAACAAATTTGAATTAACTTTCGTTCAATATTTTGTAAGATAGTGCCACACAAATAATTACAGTTTGTCGTATCTCGGGAAACGATCAACCAATTCCTTCATAATTTGACAAAAATGTAATACCGTAGTAGGCCACGTAAATTGATAGGCTATTTTTTAAGAGGACCAGGTGCTTATTAACAAATTAGCGCCCAATTATATATTTTAGCATATCATGACATATCAAAAAACAATGTAACCGATTTCAACCTAACTTTGTTTGATGACAGTATCTATGTAAGCATTAAATGAGCGAATACATAAACACATTGGCACGCCATTTCCTAAGATAGAACCACATTAAAAATTGGCTTTTCGTGTCCTATCTAGTGAAACTATTAACTGATACCTACCAAATCTAGGCGAGATGTTATACTTTTGTAGTCCATCTGAATTTATGACTTAAGGAGGTAGTCGCATATTTTAAAAATCACAGTTATGTAAATATTTTATGTCAGTATGCCACATGTCCCAAACAATTTCAACCGACTTCATATATAACAATATCTACAACAAAAATAAAATTTGCCAATATATTTCCGTTTTGTTCTCCAGTAATGGAGATACCACCCCGTGAGAAAATTGAGCTTTTTTTGTCATATGTCCGGGACCAATACACTTATTCTCACGAAATTTTCACACTAGCTGTGGTACAGTAGTATATTTTTAAAGTGTGTCTGGCTTTATTTACAGTATGGTTGTAATATAAGTAATTTAGATAAATTGATGATATATATATTAAATCATTTATATATCAGTTTCTATTAGACACATTAGATATCCCTATTCAGAGTCTGTTTCAGGATGTTTTCTACGATAGTGCCAAATAAAAAACTTAAGCTTTTATGTCATTTGTCGGGTACTAGTCAAGCTATTCCCCACAAAGTATACACATAAGTAGTGTTACACTAGGCCAATGTAAACTTACATAATATATGTGACTCACATTTATTATCAAAATAATGTCGCTGCAAATATTTGAAGTTGATAATCCTAGTTTACCAAAACTTTAAACTCATAACTATCGAAGTTGATGTTCCGAATCCTACCTCCATGATGTAGTTAGTTGCACATCAACTTACAGTACGAGGCGTTCTGTTTTCGAGTTCCAGNTAGTTGCACATCAACTTACAGTACGAGGCGTTCTGTTTTCGAGTTCCAGGTAAGGCACGTGTGTATATGTTATGGTTTCACTAGTATTGCATTTATTTCTGGTTGCATCTCTGATGATATTGCTAACAACGAGACGTCAAGACTCACACACCATCTTACATTTCAATAACTTCCTTCATCAAAATTATTTGCATCNTAATCCTAGTTTACCAAAACTTTAAACTCATAACTATCGAAGTTGATGTTCCGAATCCTACCTCCATGATGTAGTTGGTTGCACATCAACTTACAGTACGAGGCGTTCTGTTTTCGAGTTCCAGGTAAGGCACGTGTGTATATGTTATGGTTTCACTAGTATTGCATTTATTTCTGGTTGCATCTCTGATGATACTGCTAACAACGAGACGTCAAGACTCACACACCATCTTACATTTCAATAACTTCCTTCATCAAAATTATTTGCATCCATGTAGAGGAAAGTAGACTCTTTAGTTATTTTGGAAACTTTCCTTGATATATAGTAATCGTTTGCTTACACTAAACTGAAGGTTAATAACCTCTGTGTCACATGACAATGCAGTTATTAATGGCTGAGATTGTTAGAACATAAGGGTGTAGCTTCAGTTTTTATAAATGTCTCCTTGCTTAACATGTATCAGTTCAAATGTTGAAGAAAACTATTTCATATGTATTTTATATATGTTATTACCAAATATTGTCAAATAGTAAATGCATCCACAAAAGTGTATAAACATGCATTTATAGCGGAAATGATTGTTTGTATCTTTACGATAATGGTTCCAGTGTTTGGTCCCCCCCGGGCCACCTCTTATTACTAGCAAAGGGGAACAGTGACCCCTTGGCTACACTACTCAGCACTCAAGAGAAATACACTTGGCGTGAATTACTCTGCATTACAATGTGTTTAAGTGTTCTTTACTTGCTGGGTTTTAACTCTAATACTTAATGCTGTGAGTAAATCACAGTGGTTTCCATGACTACATTTATGGCTAATATTTAACGTAAGGTATTTAGCAGTAAAACGCCAGCAACAAGTCTTGAATTCAATAAATGTGCACAAAAGCATAAAAGCACACACCACACATACAGCAACTATAAATTAGATAAGGCTTTTAATTACTGTATTATTTTTCTGCGCAGGGAAGCTAGCTGATTTTTACTGCATATTGGCCACGNTTTCTGCGCAGGGAAGCTAGCTGATTTTTACTGCATATTGGCCACGGTGCTACATCATTGGGAATGGTGGTGGGTCCCTGGAGAGAAGACTGCAACATCCCCGAGCCTATTACTGCCAAGAGCAAGAAGAAGCTCTCTATGCTTGTCGTGGGTATTGCAGCTTTGTGCATTGTCATATGGAAAGTTTAGTGCACAACTAGATAATGCCTATGTTGTTATCTTAATGAGAATCAGTAGTGTTAACAAACATGTATTACTTTTTCCAGAGAACACTTCGTCTATAGCTTCATTAATACTGTGCATCTGAAATTTAGTATTGACTATTTACATATCTGTCAGAATTATGACAGTCATGGATTTTACTAGATATAAAAAAACAAAAAAATAAAAAACCTTATTCAGTTGGGCTCTTAACACTACATACGGTACTCACAATATTGAGAATCAGCCATTTTTCTGTTGCTTATGGCTGAAGTGATGAATTCAATAAACGCTGCAGTGTTGTTACAGTATANGGGGGGGGGGGGTATAAATCAAACTTGAATGTGTCTAGGATTGGTGAGATAAATTACCTTATCTGCTTTTGAATTAACGATTGCATAAAATCTTAAATGTTTACTAGAATTAATTATTAATATTATGCAGTCTAATTACAAATCGTATGCCAAACACCAGTGGAAAAATGTAAGAAATCCAAGGCCAGCTATTATTGTTTACAAAGTGGCAAATATGTCATTCCAGTTTTTTGAAGAATCCTGGAAACATAATTTTTGAAGTCCATTACAATAAAACATTGGCCTGTGAAATAAAATAGCTTGAAATTTATTGTATGTTCTCTTTTTAACTCAGTATATTACATATGAATAGGAATTATCTAACATCAATTTTAATTGACAGAAATGAATTATTCGAGTTGGACTGTTTCCCCCTGCGTAAACCTTCCCCTGATTAACACATATTTAAATAAAAAAAAAGTGTAAAATTAACTATTCCAATTACTCTCGTAACGTAAAAGGCGAGGATACTGGAAAAGCAATACTGTAAAATAAATACATGTTGTTTTTCGGTAATGCAGTGTTGTTTTTTCCAGACATATTGGTGTGGGTTTTCTCTGGATCTACAACAAAGAGATATAGAAAAAAAAAAAAAAAGGAAGGGTCACAGGGCATATGAAACTGTTCGGTGAATATTTTAAAACTTTAAATGGAATATCAGAATAGTTAAAATTTCTTATTTTATTTCATAACTGTAATGTTGATTGCTTTATGATGAGAAAGTGATCTTTCCCCATACCAGAAATTAGAAGAATAGACCTGCTCCTGCAACATTTGTAAATTTCTCTCCCCCTCCCCCACACATAAAAGGAAGTATACATTTTCATCTGACCTCCAATTAAGTTTTGTTATACAACCTAAAATTTTGAGGAGTAAATCGTGTGAACTAATACAGGATGCCCGATAAATCTTACCCTGATTTTAAACTTTAGTATGTATCCACTATATGTAAGATAGAAAAAAAGAAACTGGTTCCAAAATGTTAGAAAATTAGCCAAGTTATTTTTTTTTCTGCAGGTTTCAGTAATTTCGCTGTAGTATAGCAGTTACAGTGTCCAGGAAACCGGACATGTTCACAAATCCGGAATAAATCTCAGTGTGTCCTCTGGTACCACGAGACCCGGTCTCTAATAACAGTGAATAGAAACTTTCAGACAACATATGGAAAAATGCTGCCCGATGTGAAGAGCATTAAGTTGTTTTATGACAAGTTGAGGATCTGTTGCTGACTTACCGAGAACTGGCCACCCATCAACCTCAGCTTAAAGGGTGGCAGTAGCGAGACAGTATTTTGTGAGAAGTCCTAAGAAATAACATGTAAGTCCTCACGATAATTACATATGGCAAAATGTTCTCTTCGTGATATCTTACGCAAACATTCATTATGCATACAAAGTGCAAATTGTTCAGACTTTGTTGTCCAATAATGCTACGCGTCGGTAGAATTTGCAGTCAAAATATTATCACATATTGAGAGCAATAATGACTTCCTCAAAGGTATTGCTTTTTCTGATTAGGCGATATGACATGAGTAATGGGAAATAGAGTATTCGAACGCAGGTTCTTGACAGGGAGCCGGGAGCCCAAGATGGCCGCCGCTGGAGGAATGCAAGAGCAGGAGGAATGTAAGAGCAGGAGGTCGGTCATGTTGGCGGCCATTTTGGCGGCCATGTTGGCGGCCATTTCTTCAGTCGGTACATTCTAGAACATACCATTCCATGGTGGCCATTTTGCCAGCCAGAAAATTAAAAAAGTATTAAAAAATGTATTTAAAACATTTTCATTATCGGCGGCCATTTTGCCACCGAGTAAATAAAAAAAAAATTACTTCAAAAAATGTATTAAAAAATTAAAATTATATGCAGCCATATTAGGTGGTGTCTAGAACATGCCAAGACATTCCATGGCGGCCATTTTGCCAGCCAGTTAATGAAATATTTTTTTTATTTAAGGTATTTTAAAAATATTTTAAAATTATTGGCAGCCATATTGGATGGTGCCACCCCTGGGCGGCAAACATCTTGGCACCACCACCTCAGCAGCGGCCATGTTGAAAGCCACATTTGCAATCAGTACAGAAACCGCAGTTTGNTCTTCAGTCGGTACATTCTAGAACATACCATTCCATGGTGGCCTTTTTGCCAGCCAGAAAATTAAAAAAGTATTAAAAAATGTATTTAAAACATTTTCATTATTGGCGGCCATATTGGATGGTGTCTCGAGCATGCCATGACATTCCATGGTGGCCATTTTGCCACCCAGTAAATAAAAAAAAAATTACTTCAAAAAATGTATTAAAAAATTAAAATTATAGGCAGCCATATTAGGTGGTGTCTAGAACATGCCAAGGCATTCCATGGCGGCCATTTTGCCAGCCAGTAAATGAAATATTTTTTTTATTTAAGGTATTTTAAAAATTTTTTAAAATTATTGGCAGCCATATTGGATGGTGCCACCCCTGGGCGGCAAACATCTTGGCACCACCACCTCAGCAGCGGCCATGTTGAAAGCCACATTTGCAATCAGTACAGAAACCGCAGTTTGTTTTCCACGGTGGCCATGTTTGCAGTCAGTACATAAACCACAGTTTGTTTTCCATGGCGGCAATTTTGCCAGCGAGTAAATTAAAAAAATTATTTAAATTTATTTTTTTAATTATCGGCAGCCATATTGGATGGTACCACCTCTGTCTTCGTCGTGACCCCCCTCCCCCTGTAGCAGCAGCCATGTTGGCACCACCACCACCACCCTCTAGCCATTAAATTGTGCGAGGCTACGCACATTGAAGTGTGTTTTTTTTAAGTACTTCATTAGCAGCATAATTATTGATATGTAAAATGAATTGAAAGTATCAATACTTCCAAAATAATATGTGTATATTATGCATATATATATATATATATATATATATCTTGTTGTTGTGTTAGTTTCCCTCCTACCTGCCGTAAGATAAATATATTTTTTCTTATGCGTTGAAGAGGATGATGAATATTCCAAATTAAACATGTTGCAATTATCTCAGGCTAGGTATTAATTGAACTCAACACACACAGTAAATAAGTATTTAAGAAATAAAGGATATATTTATTAAAAAGAAATAAAAATTATTACACAAAATTATTTATGCCTATTATTAAACGAAATACCTACACTCACACACACATTGTAAATAAAAAGCATTACACAGGGTTATTTACGTCTTTTATTAAACGTAGTACGTACACACATTGTATTTCGCACTAAGCAATCTGATTTTAATGCAGGTTTTTTGTAACACATGATATACCTATATTTCACTACAATGTATATGTAAACTGATCCATATTTTTATGCTGATTTAATATCTGCCGTACGTATGTAAGTGAATATTTTAAAAAAATTTTATGTTAATAATCTTGGCACATAAAAAAATATGTGAAACAAACTTACAATCACATTTCAGCAGTAACATTTGGTATAGAAAATGAATCATGCTGATTTAATATCTGCCATACATTCGTAAGTGAACATTAAAAAAAAATTAAGATTAATGAATTTGGAACATCAAAATACGTGAAACGAACTTACAATGTAAGGTGCCACCCCGTCCTTCCATTTACCATATGCATGACATAACCATATGCAGACAGACCCAGGACTTGGAACCGGCAGTACGCTATTCCTACAAAACCATATATATATATTGGTAAAGTCATAGATATAGCGAAAAGGTAGGTTACGGAGCAGCAAGAGGGAAAACAATTAAGTGTGCGCATCGTCGACTGGAAACAGAAAAAAATATACAGACGGGACACTACAGTATGAAACCGACGACACGGGTGTGATGCCAACACACACAGTGTGATGGAAGGTGCGGAGAACAGTTAAATGAACACTTATATAACTATTGGAGTAGTAGTAGTAGAGGTGGAATCCATAAACATGACAAATTATAATGCTATAATCTAGCACATAAGCTTGACAAGCGCTTGTCGACGGTGACTCTACACATGAATACAGGGGGTAATTGAAACATACAAAAGAAAGATACACAAAATGCACTGAAAACGTACAGCTATTAGCATTTGTGGAAAAAACGGAACGCATGAATGGTGTACCTGGCAAGACTACTACTTGCGGGTGCTTCAGTGTACCTTAGTAAAAAAACATGTACAGGATGTGCTGGTAACATGCATGGCAAGACTACTTGCATGCTACCACCCAGTATACCTGGCAAGTCAAAGATTGCAATGCTTGCATGAGCTATAGTACACGGAATAAGACTGCGCGGGCCAATATTTGTATACCTTACAAGCCCTCCAGGCTTGCATGTGCTCCGGTATACTGCAGGAATAAATAACCGACAATCTACCTGACAATGTTAGGAACTTGTCTCTTGAACGAGCTACAGTTGACTCAGCCCGCATACCTGACAAGCCTGCAACAGACTTGCATGTGCTACAGCATGCTTATCAAAGAAATATGACTACCAAAACCCTCGGCCATGCACCTGAAAGGCGGAATACAAAGACGTCTGTACATTCTACAGTACATGCCGGGAGAAAAAGCACTCTCTCTGCCAACACAGAGCTGTTATTCTTATTAGGCTTGATAGCCATCGGGGGCGGTATGTATGCCATCATCCAGGACATTCCACTTATTGTCCATCCACGAAAGAGCCAGTTTGGTTGATTGCTCTGTGTATACTGTGTGATGGTACGACCTAATACCTGCGTTCTGTACTCTCATGCTGTGCTGGGCCGAAAGGATGCGCCAATAATCGTCGAATGTTATCGTCTTGTCAACAACGCACCCTTGTACCCCCTTCGCGCGTTTCACTACCGTATTCAGGCAGCGGTACACATACAGTTTCGACTTCAACCCGACAAACTCAACCATTTCGTCACCCGCACATTCATCCTTGAACTTCCCAATCACCTCAGAATTGGTAGGTGAGTAACAAAGATGATTGGTCGGGTAGGTGCTGGTGTCGAACTCCGACATGAGTGTCGGGTTAATGACGAGTTCGCTGTATAAGTCAGGGCTGGTAATCTCCATTACAAAGTTATCAGTATGTATCCATTTAAAGGAGGTTTACCCTGCCCCCATACCGCGCAGGCATTACATTGTAGTAAAATTTGTACATAAGTGTTTTTGAAAGGTCGAGTACGGAAAACCCAGCTATATGGGCTTGTCAAACACAATGCTCTCTCGTCATAATTTGACTAGGGACAATGACTCATCGTAAATAGTTCTGCATTTGAACGCAGGTTTTGCGATGAGCTTCTTCGCCCGAACTTCCCTACACACGAGTTCCATATGCTGTCGTTTGCGCTTAATTTCCATAAGTTTGCCATACATTGCATTATTCATTAATTTTTAAATCCTTCTCGAAAGCGATCGTGGCAGCCTGACGTTTCTCCGTATTCAAATCTATATAGGGCTTAAGCCACAGCTTCTGCAGGAATTGAAGGACTCGGTGAAAAGTCTTCAGCTGTAACCCATGATCCAATGCTTGCTTCAAAGTAACATAATGCACGATGTAATGAAGTTTGCTTTTCCAGTGTCGTNCATTTGAACGCAGGTTTTGCGATGAGCTTCTTCGCCCGAACTTCCCTACACACGAGTTCCATATGCTGTCGTTTGCACTTAATTTCCATAAGTTTGCCATACATTGCATTATTCATTAATTTTTAAATCCTTCTCGAAAGCGTTCGTGGCAGCCTGACGTTTCTCCGTATTCAAATCTATATAGGGCTTAAGCCACAGCTTCTGCAGAAATTGAAGGACTCGGTGAACAGTCTTCAGTTGTAACCCATGATCCAATGCTTGCTTCAAAGTAACATAATGCACGATGTAATGAAGTTTGCTTTTCCAGTGTCGTNTTGTAACCCATGATCCAATGCTTGCTTCAAAGTAACATAATGCACGATGTAATGAAGTTTGCTTTTCCAGTGTCGTCATGAGTTTCATTTGTTTTAGACCCCAGGGGACACTCGTTCTCTGGCAAGAATGAAAGATCCATATGCTCTTCCTGAAGAGCGCAAGGGTATTCTACGTCTACCTCCAGTATGTAGCCGACATATCCGTCGTCCGGCACGATCATCACATCGATGCTCATGGTGGTCCATTCGAAACCTCCATATGGAAGCAGCAGAGACATCGCCCACCCGTATAAGTTATAGGCATCCACATACTGCAGGTAGGTAGATGGCTTGTCGGCATGATACGTCTCTGGTATATGCCTATTATTGGCAACTGCGTGCCGCTTAACACATTGAGCCACCCCTCCCCGGATGCCTGCCTCAATAAACAGGTGCATATCATAGTCGCAGAGCAAATCTAATTCCACCTGTATCTTGCGCAACATTGCATCAAACGAGAACCCGGGAGCGCCGACATAGCACACACAGTCGAGACTGTATGTGTGCAGACAGAGCCCCCGGAAATTCTCGAAGACGTCGCACAGAATCAGCACGTCCGTCTTCAAGTAGAGCTCAGAATAGTCCTGGAGGGTACGATGTCCGAACACAGACCAGACGGTTTGTGCGTGCTGGTAGTCCTCGGGACTGACATCCCCCCTAGTAAGCATATTGTAGAATGACTCTATAGCTGGTGATTGAGGTTCGGCGAGCTTCTCCCACAAGCTAACATAATCGCAGGGGAAGACGCCTTTCCGGGTTACCAGCTCTAGCTCGCGCCCTACCGTGAAGAAACGAGACATATGGAATTCACCGGGTGGCAGATTCTTAACGAGTTTTGCCAGGCTGGCAGACATGAACCTATATGTATCAATGAACTATATAGTGAACTTGGCACCCAAACTTTTACTGAAGGTGATGAGTTTCTCCTCGCTATGCGGAATAATAAGTATGTCCTGGCTATCATATTCTAGCTGCTTAATTATGAAATTGGCATCATACATTAAGTTATGGAAGAGAATCGACAGTCTCTGGGGGCGGCGACGAAGCTTGTTACCAGTTATTACATGATACCCCAATAAAACTGCCGGTAAAATTATCATGGTCATACACCTTTAAGTTGTTGTCGGTGAACATGACAGAACAGTGGCAGCAGGTAATGGCTATAGCATAGTCAGCCTGTTCCGCATGTGTTAGTGGGCGCATAGGTTCAGACTGGCTATATATGTCTTTAACCAGGTGTCCTATCCTAACCACCTCTTCCATAANTGCACCTTTAAGTTGTTGTCGGTGAACATGACAGAACAGTGGCAGCAGGTAATGGCTAAAGCATAGTCAGCCTGTTCCGCATGTGTTTGTGGGCGCATAGGTTCAGACTGGCTATATATGTCTTTAACCAGGTGTCCTATCCTAACCACCTCTTCCATAACGTGTTTCGATGCACCTTCGCCCGTGTAAACAGTTACACGCGAGGGTAGGCTGGTTTTCTTATAGGCGGGGATAATTGAATTATCAACCTTAATGTATAAGCCATATGGATAGGGCTCAGGTTTTTGGTACCTATATGTGTAAGACGCATCCGGGTTCGGCTGACACGTTTGTACAGGCACAAGCATGGCCTCGATGTCTGCATACACTACAATAGGTACCTTGTTGCCGTTCTGGTAATTTTTGAATTTGAGGACAGGCTGCCTGCTGCACCTGTCCGGCTGTGGCATGTCTGCACGAACAGCAGTATGGGTATTGCAATACCTCCTATGCTCAGCCAGAGTTTCGGCACCTGTCAGCCCTCTAACATGTGGTTTATTATCATACATTTTAAAACAATGTTACCAGATATTAAAGCAACCATGATGTGACATCATCTGGGAGTGCACCAGTCGTGAAAAATTCGAGATGTAGCAATAATGCGAGTTCTGTTCCTCAGCTTTGGTGAGAAGCATAAAATTAAAGTGTTGGGCCAGTTCTACATCTGTCACCCACATTGACACTATTTTCGTATTCTCGTCATTGAGTGCGTATATGTTAATGCTGACCCCCGGATTGGCTTTCTCAAAAGTCAGTATTTGTCGTGGAGTGGTGGGAAAATCTACAGTTGAAAAAGGAAAGGGTATTTCAAGCCCGGTGTATCGCTTGTTGACACGTTGCCGAACCCTCCCCTCTACAAAATGTGCAAGTATAGCCTATTTAAAAGACTGTTGGTAGTCAATGTTGTGCAGGTTGATAACTGCACCTTTCTCAGCAAAACCAACAGGCAATGGGATATACGAGGAGGCCCTAAGAGGGTCAAGCTTGTTTCTGCATAACTGGACTCGTTTCACGGCTGTGAGAGTCCAGCCACTACCCTTCCCCATATAGTCAGTCTCCTCAATGCAGATCCTTGCAATGGCAGCCGACACAGCCACCTCTATGTCGGCTATGTTAAAGAGAGGCATGTTTTTCCTCTAAAATGTACGACGATCCTCTTTGTTCTCGTGCTGTTCTGGTTTCCCTTATACACACTCTAAAAATATATTAAACTTGACCGCCCCCTGCGTCTCGATTTCCTGCTGTAATTGGCCAATCATATTAGGTTTCATTACCTCGAGGTAGTGGCAAATGGCAATGGCTACCCTCGAAGTATTCTCAGAGATGTGTGTTTTCATTATACCTATAAATGCGCTTTCAACCTCCACGAAGCCATACAAGTCTCTCTCGCCAGCCCCAGTGACAATGGGCCCTAGGTGAGAGCTACCTGCACCCGCAAGAGCAGGAACATTATGAGTCGGCTTTGGGCTTGTAACTCATGCTCGCTTTGCCGGTCGGGAGGTTGACATGGCAGCACCAGCACACTGTGCGACATTTGCATGAAGCCTATCGGTCCTGGCGAACTGCCGACCACAAGTCCGACATGCCCTTGAAGGGGCAGCAGGGTTCGCCCAACAAGTACATTCATGATGCCGGACATGACAAGAATGTNCAAGTACAATCATGATGCCGGACATGACAAGAATGTGTAAAGCCCTAATTACAGAACATACAGTTGAACAAAATGGCCTGTCTGATCAGTCCTGTACATGTTCAACTATGTTCGGCAAGCTTGTCAAGTCGGTTGAAGGGACGGCCGAACCTACTGCAAAGATGTGCGGCAGGCTGCCGGAATGGATTTAGGGAGCAATTACGCTCGTGATGTAATCCATTCCGGCAGACCGTAAACAGCCGGTCGCAAAAACCACACTGTAGTGCGTGTCTGCATATAATGGGTGCAGAAGGGGGGGTTAAGCAATGCAGCAGTGGATTGAAACAAAGGTGGTGATGCTGGCAAATTAGGTGATGATTCCATTATAGCAGTAGCAGTGAAAGTGGTTATATATATGTGTGTGTGTGTGTGTGAGTGGTACGTGGCAGGCAGCCCAGANACCAGGAGGTATCCTAGGAGAAAAAGAGAAAAGGAAAAGGGGGGGATATTCGCAAAAATATACGCATATAATTTAATACAACATCTAATACTTTAACACTGTGTTCAGCAAGGCTCGAACTGAATGTAAACAGATCTGCAAGGGACAGCGAAAGAATATATATTGAATGTGCGTGACCTATGAGTTAAAAAACAATGCAAAGTTATATATGAAGCTCACAAGTAAAGACAAGCCTCTCAATTACCAGAATTAAGTACTGATTTCCGCAGTCCCGGAAAAAAAACTCAAGATGAAACTAAACCCTAGGTTCGGCACACATGCAATTAAGTACTATAAAGTTATATTCGCAGTCCTAGAAAAGCCATAGAGGAAATTAAATAAAGTATTAGCTGTGGTAGACGCCCTTCACATATGTTAATACTCACCAGCAGACGAAGCACACACACTTACCTGTAAAGAGGCGAGAAGTTGCATAGAGTATTGGCCTCAATACTCTCTCCTGCAGGTGTACACACACGATACACAGCACTCTGCTGGTAGTAGGGTTGCAATCGTGTTGACTCTAGTTGAGCAGCAGCAGCAAGATCCGTATCGCATAGACGTCCAGGCACGATTGAGTGTGTGGGGTAGTGGAAGGGGGTGTTTATTCCCTTTCTCAAACAAGGATGAGCGTCTTAGAGCAGCTGCGGCGTCGGCCGGGGCGCTCCCCTCCAGTGTGATACGACAACCTCGTTTCCCTGTGGGAGGGGTAGAACCGTGGGAGGACCAGCCTCCCTGAGAATTCTTACATGCAGAGGGCTCTCTCTCTACAAGAGGCAGTGTTGGTTTTTTACCCACACTATCGACTAAAGCGTACTTGTAATGTCATTACAAAGATATATCATTGCAGTAGTGCTTTTAATATACTAGCATGCTTTAGTATGGGCGAGTGTGCATGTGTGATAACCAACAGAAATAAGAACACTGAGAATCTCATGACATATATATTATAGAAATTTCTTTTACATTAAGATATTTATTAACTCGACAATCATGATCAATACATACAGTACACAATCGTCAATCATGACCATTACACACAAGAAAATGTATACATAAGCAACACATCAAGATAGCAATTAAATATATATACAATTAAAACATATTTTTTAAAGCAGAGCAGTAGTTGCTGCATACATCAAGATAGCAAATACAATTAAAACATTTTTTTCACTATACTTTTTTGCAAGCTGAGTAGGTACAGCAATTTAAACATTTTTTTTTCGATATACCAATAAAATATATATACAATTAAAACATTTTTTTTGTCACTATACTTTGCAAGCTCAGTACTTGTAGCAAACAATAAGATGCCAATAAAAGCATTTACAAACTATACCTTTGCAAGCAGAGTAGTGAATAGTTGCAGCAGTAATGTCTTTTTATCAGCAACAGATAATATGCTCATATCCTTCAACAATGAATTGCCACTCTTATTGCATCTTGCAATAAAGCGTGAGTATAACTTCATCCAGCCCACATGGCAAGGGAGTGTCTGTTCGCATATAGTTAACGACAAATCTTCCCAGAATATTGCATTCGACCATCTGCTGACATTGCTCGTACATCGACGTTGGGTTGTGCACAAGCAACCAATGTGCTATGCCATCGCACTGCTTGCTGTATGTTCTTGACTCGCCATCACAGACATAGGTTATACAGTGGATGCCAGGCGTCACACTGCTGTAGACAGTCTCTGTGTGAAATGGCACATTCATCTTTAGCTCACTGGTGTTGACTGGTGGGGGAGACATAGCCTCCGACATGACGTCAGTGGTCCTTGAACAATAATAGTCGTATACGGGCATAAATGTCGTACACTATCTTAAAACATTTACACTTGCTATGACATATTATTTCGTCCTCTGCCTTCGTGCTGCTGCTGCCGATATCTGCTCCGTCGTCACCCATGTTCTTGTTGTAACTGGTTTACTAACCTTCATACATACGTGGTACCACATTATTCCACCGTGATTGTATGTATGTGACCTGTACATTCTTCGGTCCAGCGGTAAGTTGCTCCAGTATCAACTTCTCGCAAGGTAAATTTCACCTTCTTGTTCTCGGTACATAGTTCTGTTAATATCTTAACATTACGTATGTACTGCAAGAATACGTCCATTTTCATGTAGCTCTTTCTGGGATCGGAGATTGTAGACGGTGCACTGGTCGAACTTGTAGCAGGGGCGAATTTCATAATAAAACTTATCGCAAGCATCCTGATAACCCCAAAAATGATGTTCAGAGTCACATATTTGTACTTGCTCGTGTTCAATTCTTGGTTTAAACACAACTCTTCTGTATCCGATAAAGTAATTATCGCACATGTTCACTGCTTCCGGCAGGAATGTCACACACTCACGAAGGTTAAACATGATGATGATGTTAGTTCTCTCCTCAACGAAACGCTACTGCAGCTCTGCACGTCGCTCTTCTTATATTGTACACCTCGCATGATGACGGCGAACACATTGTAGTCTACGTAACTGTGCCTCTCTTCATGTAGGTTGTATGACGATCGCCGGTGCAGCACTCAGTCCAGCGGGTAATTCCACTAGCAGTGTTGACATTACAAAGTTCATACGCTATTGCGCGAGTAAACTGTACATGGCATATGTACTCTTCGCATGATTTCATAGCACTGAGTGAACAAGGCAGCTTCATTCCAGGTCTTAGGTGATATACGGTACACAACATTACATTACACGGTACCGAGCGAAAAATACCCTCATTGACACGCCATACCCTGTGTTCAAGTCCATTACATGATTCTACCTGCGATGGTTGGCCGGGCGGTTTCAAATGTACACCCCTGTATCCTACAATAATGTCGCCCTCATACGTGAATAGCAGGTTGAAACTACACACTATGTTAGCCATTTACGAAAATTCTACGATGTGCATTGATCTCCCATTTTTACTAGTCTTGATGCCACCATAGCTCAATCGTACTGTTGCAGCATTAAGCCTGACCATGTCGTCATCTGATATGAGTTGGGCATAGCGCGTAGGCAGACGGACACGTATCTCATTGTCTATCATATATGTTACACATTTACTGTATGCCGACTCTGTGGGGTGAAAATCTGATGCCATGTATACCTTGCCGATAATGAGCTGTGATACCGGTATATATCGAACGGACCCATTCAGCTAGGCGATTAGACCTCCCATGATGAGCTGTGGATCAGTACTAAAGTTCTTTGCCCCAATAGATGGGCTATTTATAATGGTCTGTGGTTGCATTTTTTTTACCTTCGGTATAGTCCGACAAATGCCATGACTTATTCAACAACACATTATGACAAGAGCATACAAGGTTACACACGCACATGTCACATTCACACTCGGTTTGTAGATCGCAGATTTTAGTGGTGGTGTTGCAATAATTGCTTGAATGACATTTCTGCTCTGGCCCGGCCACAAAGACTGTACCATTGTTACTTAGCACGGCGACAAGTACATTGTGCGNACATTTACTGTATGCCGACTCTGTGGGGTGAAAATCTGATGCCATGTATACCTTGCCGATAATGAGCTGTGATACCAGTATATATCGAACGGACCCATTCAGCTAGGCGATTAGACCTTCCATGATGAGCTGTGGATAGGTACTAAAGTTCTTTGCCCCAATAGATGGGCTATTTATAATGGTCTGTGGTTGCATTTTTTTTACCTTCGGTATAGTCCGACAAATGCCATGACTTATTCAACAACACATTATGACAAGAGCATACAAGGTTACACATGCACATGTCACATTCACACTCGGTTTGTAGATCGCAGATTTTAGTGGTGGTGTTGCAATAATTGCTTTAATGACATTTCTGCTCTGGCCCGGCCACAAAGACTGTACCATTGTTACTTAGCACGGCGACAAGTACATTGTGCGCTTTCTCGTATTTCAAATCGCCCTCACCCCAATTGATGCAGTGGTAACGTTTTTCCAGCCAAATGTTCGTTACTTTGCTTTTCACGTCCAGCTCATGCCATGGACACGGCGGCCTGAATGTTTTCGTCTCTATGCGGTCATCATCATCATCGTATGCTATGCAAATACATTTAATTATAAAACCCTGCTGCGAGACGCATCCCTGAATGTTTGAATACATTATGATGTTTGCACTGTAGCGCAAAGGATAGAATGTACTATATTTGTTATCTGCATCTGTATTTTAACTACCCTGTCGCTCACATTATATGTCACCAGTCGATAGTGCAGTATTAAGGCATAGGGCTGGGTGAATGCGGGGAAATTTTCCGCGGCAGTTAATTCAATTCTGCAGTCTACAACGCCGGATTTTAAAGGGTCATCTTGCTTGCTAATGTCAAACACAAGGAGCTGGGCCGTGTGCATGTACTTGTTCGGCTCTAGAATGGGAGCTTGTGTTTGGCCATAATACGAATGCTGGAAATCTGCGTATATTTGGTAGGGCACCATATATGATCCGTTCGCGAAATCAACATTTAAATCACCATAGTGGTACTCTTCAAAATTGAAGAAAACCTTAACGTTTTTAATATTTACGTGTTCGAATGTCGAACAGTCGTTATTAATTACATTTCGTTTCCCGGCCTGAAACGCTACAATTATATACCTCAGTTTCTCACGTGTAAAACTAGTTTTCACGTTCNTACATTTCGTTTCCCGGCCTGAAACGCTACAATTATATACCTCAGTTTCTCACGTGTAAAACTAGTTTTCACGTTCCAATTTACACTTACAGAGCTCGGTACGTTAGGATAAGTTTCTCAACTCCAAGTACGAAACGCCATATCCACATTCCTGGCTATTTCTGCATATTTCAAAAATTTTACGTGTTCTGTCATGTTCACTTGTACGTGTGGCAGTAACCAGTCAATAGAAAGTATTGCAAGTGTAGCCGCTTCTGCGCTAGTGTCCTGGAGTGCGTTCGTTTCAGCGTTGGCCATTTGCATAACAATCTCTTGCTTGGAATTAATGGTTATGTGCCTATAGTCTTCAGAAAAACCTAACAGCATAGCGAGGGGAATACACACTTCAAATTTCGGTAATTGTATCTGTCCTTGGAATTTTAGAAGGAGCTAATCCCAGCCAGCCATTTTGGCAGCCGGTAGTTGGTTACGCGTTAATGTTATGGTAATTCTTTATTGTTGCCGTGATTCCTACATCGCGAGTGGCATCTCCTTCACACCCGTTCAATTCATAGGAGATTCTATTAATCATGTGAAGTATACCGTTTATAATGATTTTAGTTGTTGCTGGAAACGCATTACCCGCCCTTGTCAGCGTCCCTCTAAAGTTCAAATAAGGATTACATGGTCCTGTGTATATATCTTGGTTTTGTACGGGAATTCGTACCTTAGACGATGCCATGTACGGACCTGGCAGGTAGGGCGAATAAGTGTGTATTTCCGCCTTGGTAATTGTGTCTTCGTATCCTACCGGCTCGCTTACGTGTAATATTTCCACGTCCATACTTACTCTTGACTGTTAAACCTAATTGTGTAAGGTAACGATTGTTTTCAGATGTTAGCGGACTGCGTGCCTGCCTCGTGCTGACTTTAGTTGTGGTACGATATGCCCCTTTATTAACTTTAATATGGTAAGTTTTCAGCCCCATATTTCCACAAATGTAAACACACTGTTATTTCCTTGCCTCAAAAATTAATTAAAAAACTTTCTTGGTCTACTACGGAAACGATTACTTCCTGTACATTCTCTATCGCGACTGGGACATTTATGGGTGTTGTTGGCACACTCTGGAGTTGAAATCCCGGCGGCACATTTGCAGAGAATTCATGTAATGTCTGTCTTGGTTTACCGTTGAGATACGAACCGCTAACTAAATTACAGTTTAATGTGATAACATTAACGAGGAAAATGTTTACAGGCAAGTAGATACATGGGTTTCATTTCCCTCGTATTTCACATTTTCAAATCCCAGCTTGGCAGCGAGAGTATCGCTTTTCGAGAAGTCTACCTGAACACTACACTTCATCTCACTGTTTAGAGTATTAGAATTTCCACGCAGAACTAAAGTCACGTCTGGTTCCAGCTCTCATTTAAGATAATCAGCAATATCATCAATCTCGTATGATCCGGTAGGTATTCATACCTCCCCTCTTTTACCATCTGCCTTAACATATCGAAACATGCAATTATAACCATCAATGTTAGGTACTGAAAATATGTTTGAAAATCCTTCACGGCAATAGACCACTCTCCTTCCAGGCTTAGCGGCGGAAAATACACTGATTGTAATTCCGATGGATTGCCTGTCACAATCAAGGTGATAGACATGACTAATGCCTTAGTAGTATTGTGTACATGTTAAATAATATAGGCATAAATGGCCGCAATTCCAGTCCTGTGGTCGCTGTTCTCTCTCGTGGTTATAATACATTCTACTGCCTTAAAAATATTTTTTCAGTTCTGGTGGAGCCCTTAATTTGCAGAGTCTGTCGTAATATTCAACTCTGTTCCCATCTATTCTATAAGCAGTCCAGTGTGTGCCTGATCCCGAACTCGTATCTAAATTCACTATACCACATTCTGATTTTTTCGGCCGCTGTGGATGAAAATCTCGCATAAACACTCCACAAAAATTATGTATTTTTAATTTTCGTAAAAATTAACGCAAATCAATGTTTGTCAGCGGTCGCTCGGGCAGCCCCCTTAGGACTTCCGCCGTCGCGACTTACGCGCCCGCCACCGCCGCGATACAGGCGCAAGTATACACCGTTTCGCGTGCTTTTTTTGTGCTGGCTAGAATTTCCATCTGCTTATTATGTCGTAATTGTTCAGCTCATTGTTTATTTCCATCTTTAGCACTTTTCACAGCTCGCGCTATTCCGCTAGCACTGCCTATTAACGAACCCAAAAGTCCTGTTGCAGGCAGCAAAAACGGAAGTATAGCACCACGCTTAACTTTTCTATGCCTGTTCTTCTTCTTAACCGTATGATGCCTAAATCTCATACCCATTCCACGCTTAAATTTAGCTTTCACTCTTCGAATTTCGTGTTTGGAGTTTTAACTGTTGTCTTAGCCTTATTCGCAAGGATTGTGTCAGCTGCGTGTCTATCAGCCAAATTATCACTCTCAGGATACGAAATATCGTGAGCCTTACAGGCTGCATCTAGTGTATTTATAGGCGAGTACACAAGTTGGAGTCTGCGTGCTAAACATGTCCCAGGACCGCAACACTTGTACCTGGAATGTGGGCCACGAATGGGAGTTCATTAATTATTTTATTCACAAGACCAGCTCCTTTCTTGCTGATCCTCTTTCCACAGCGCATACTGTGACACTGGCTGTTGCTTTGTTTAGTGTACCTTTTTTATAATGGTCTGTGAACATCCTGTCTTCCGCAAGTGATATTTCGCTGCGAAAGGGAGGCTTCTCTCTCCCCTCGGGCCACTAAAAACTGCGACGGCCATTGCGCTCGCATGCACCATGAGAGGCCTTCAACTCGCCCCTCATGGTGAGTGGTGGCTGTGAGCGCCATTCGCAACCCTCTGAGAGTTCGCTTTTTTGTCCGGCCCCCGCGCCAACCAAATTAAGGCCTTGTNCTGTGAGCGCCATTCGCAACCCTCTGAGAGTTCGCTTTTTTGTCCGGCCCCCGCGCCAACCAAATTAAGGCCTTGTCTGCAGAGCTTTTTTTAGCTTTTACAGGAGATCTTCTGTAGGTATCCAGCAGTTGAAATGCCGATCAAAGTCTAGCCATTTCATGTAAACCATTATATTCTTAGTGCGAAGCACTTTCTTGACTAGGTAAGTGTGTGGATATTTAGTAGGCATGATTTCCTGCTCATAAAAAGAACCTTTTATCTGCTCACCATTAAAATCTTCGAGTACATATGTTCGCAGCTTGTAATGCTGTATCTTTGCAACACTGAATATTTCCAGAGTCCTATTTGGATAGTAACTTTTAGAGAAAACATTTTTAAGACGTGAAATGCGCACATAATCGCCTACTTTAGCTTTCCGCGTACTTGAATATATATATTTTTTATTCCTAAACACTGTTGATATCAGATAATTGTCTTTAACATCCACAGGACAAATACGAATTGTTCTGTTTCCTAGTATTGTAATTAATAATTAATCAGGTTAGAATATCCTGCCAGGTATAACTTCCTCGTGCTGAAAATTCGCACCACATATGATTTTTCAGAGTTCTATTGAATCGTTTGACAATTGAAGCTTTTTTATCACTAAATGTACTATAATGATTAATATTTTTTCTGTTGCATCAGTGCTTGGAATGGTTTATTATAGAATTCCTTACCTAAGTCCGTTTGTAAATTTTTCGGTGAGCCCTTATCGGCCAAAACTACAGTCATAGCCTTGGCTACATCTTTTCCTGTTTTCCGACTGACAGGAATGGCCCACACGAATTTACTGCAACAGTCAATAACTGTTAACATGTACTGGAAACCTATATTCACAGAAGCGAAAAAATATCATTTCAACCAAATCTCCCTGATACAGGTCACGAATTCCAAACAGTTGTACTTGCCTTCTACTATAACTTTTCCGCGATGGTTTGTGTATTTCAGCGGCGATTGCAGCACGAGACATTATTATTTCAGTATACATAACCCCGTTCTTGCAGCTCTTCTGCAATATTTATGATCTCATTGGTGCGTGAATTATTACCCGCCTGTTGGGATGTGAAGAGAAGCCGTTGGCGAGCGACCAATTCGTTCTCATCATCCCAATAAACAAACTCAGACTGACTGGGGTAATCAAGTTTCAGTCCCGAGCTGCTAGCTCTGGCGACGTCTGGAAACAGTTCTGATACAATGTCGAATTTCGGGTGTGTTTCGTCTTTACATGTGCCAGCATTCATATTGTTATCTGTTAAGTGCGGGCTAGTAATATGCAGCATTTTTTAATATTGAATAAGCGCTTCAAGCGAGAATTCCCCTGGTTTGCGCTTTAATAATAGTTCGTACAAGCCGGGAGAAGCGTGAATAAGTTCGTTATCGATCTGTACATAATCATCGGGTAGGAAAATATATGTTTATTTCCCAGAAACCATTTTTTATTGCTTCTGTAAATGCCATAAATGCTATCATTAAAACACTGTGTGTATGATGTAAGGTAATTACGAACAGTAGCCGAGCGAGAACTGGCCCTGTTTTTGGTTTTGATTCATCCAACGAAACTTCGTCTGCTATTGTCTTTAATTCGGGTTCAGTCTTCACATTAGGGAGAATATCTGTTTTATTATTTAGCATGTCCAGTCGAAATGTGATAGGCGGAAATGCATGTTCCAATATCGCATCCCTTTCGATATGTGTTCGCATAACTTTCAAATACTTCCCTCGTACTCTTGCGATGATGTGAGTCAAGTCCTAGGTTGCTGCAGACATAATACTGACATTATTAGCGTAATGTGTGTACTTTATATTAAATAATTGCCCTGTGTGCAATTGTGTTGACAATTTTATCTTAGAAAGTATTGAGTGGTTTTAGAATTGCAGTATGTATGTTCCCGCAATGCATCCATTTCTCATAGTCTGTACGAATCTAATTTAAATGGCGGATAATTCTGTGCCATATTAGTTCCTCAATATCCTACATACCACTAATCAAACTACGGTTATGTCTGTCTCGTTCTTCAAAAACACTCGTAACTTGTTTATTGGTAATTCCCTCAAATAGAGCGCTAAGTTTAGTCTTCAAGACAGCTACATTCCCTGCTGCGTATGCAGCACAGTCACACTTTTTACGAGCGTATTTACTTGTTCGGCAAGTTTCGTGGAGATATTTGCAAACCCCTTACCCAAAGTTTGTTAGAGCGCTATTTGAACTGAAGTGAGCTTGGAATTAATAGCAGCCAGTTTTGCAGGACTCTCGTTCGCTATGAGTAAATTATCATTCAATGTTGACCCGAGTGTTGTTAGTGATCTGCAATCGACACTGTCACCTAGATTTGAAAGTTACACTTCCACTGTAGGCAGTTTACTTGCCACTATGCTTCGCATGTTATTTGATAAAGTCTGAAAATGTTTCATCACAGTAACAGCCAACNTTTTCTGTTGCATCAGTGCTTGGAATGGTTTATTATAGAATTCCTTACCTAAGTCCGTTTGTAAATTTTTCGGTGAACCCTTATCGGCCATCACTACAGTCATAGCCTTGGCTACATCTTTTCCTGTTTTCCAACTGACAGGAATGGCCCACGCGAATTTACTGCAACAGTCAATAACTGTTAACATGTACTGGAAACCTATATTCACAGAAGCGAAAAAATATCATTTCAACCAAATCTCCCTGATACAGGTCACGAATTCCAAACAGTTGTACTTGCCTTCTACTATAACTTTTCCGCGATGGTTTGTGTGTTTCAGCGGCGATTGCCGCACTAGACATTATTATTTCAGTATACATAACCCCGTTCTTGCAGCTCTTCTGCAATATTTATGATCTCATTGGTGCGTGAATTATTACCCGCCTGTTGGGATGTGAAGAGAAGCCGTTGGCGCGCAACCAATTCGTTCTCATCATCCCAATAAACAAACTCAGACTGACTGGGGTAATCAAGTTTCAGTCCCGAGCTGCTAGCTCTGGCGACGTCTGGAAACAGTTCTGATACAATGTCGAATTTCGGGTGTGTTTCGTCTTTACATGTGCCAGCATTCATATTGTTATCTGTTAAGTGCGGGCTAGTAATATGCAGCATTTTTTAATATTGAATAAGCGCTTCAAGCGAGAATTCCCCTGGTTTGCGCTTTAATAATAGTTCGTACAAGCCGGGAGAAGCGTGAATAAGTTCGTTATCGATCTGTACATAATCATCGGGTAGGAAAAATATATGTTTATTTCCCAGAAACCATTTTTTATTGCTTCTGTAAATGCCATAAATGCTATCATTAAAACACTGTGTGTATGATGTAAGGTAATTACGAACAGTAGCCGAGCGAGAACTGGCCCTGTTTTTGGTTTTGATTCATCCAACGAAACTTCGTCTGCTATTGTCTTTAATTCGGGTTCAGTCTTCACATTAGGGAGAATATCTGTTTTATTATTTAGCATGTCCAGTCGAAATGTGATTGGCGGAAATGCATGTTCCAATATCGCATCCCTTTCGATATGTGTTCGCATAACTTTCAAATACTTCCCTCGTACTCTTGCGATGATGTGAGTCAAGTCCTAGGTTGCTGCAGACATAATACTGATATTATTAGTGTAATGTGTGTACTTTATATTAAATAATTGCCCTGTGTGCAATTGTGTTGACAATTTTATCTTAGAAAGTATTGAGTGGTTTTAGAATTGCAGTATGTATGTTCCCGCAATGCATCCATTTCTCATCGTCTGTACGAATCTAATTTAAATGGCGGATAATTCTGTGCCATATTAGTTCCTCAATATCCTACATACCACTAATCAAACTACGGTTATGTCTGTCTCGTTCTTCAAAAACACTCGTAACTTGTTTATTGGTAATTCCCTCAAATAGAGCACTAAGTTTAGTCTTCAAGACAGCTACATTCCCTGCTGCGTATGCAGCACAGTCACACTTTTTACGAGCGTATTTACTTGTTCGGCAAGTTTCGTGGAGATATTTGCAAACCCCTTACCCAAAGTTTGTTAGAGCGCTATTTGAACTGAAGTGAGCTTGGAATTAATAGCAGCCAGTTTGGCAGGACTCTCGTTCGCTATGAGTAAATTATCATTCAATGTTGACACGAGTGTTGTTAGTGATCTGCAATCGACACTGTCACCTAGATTTGAAAGTTACACTTCCACTGTGGGCAGTTTACTTGCCACTATGCTTCGCATGTTATTTGATAAAGTCTGAAAATGTTTCGTCACAGTAACAGCCAACATACTAACAGCACTGAGGTTCGATTCTACCTTAGTGGTTAATGTGTCCAGCGCAGTATNATCACAGTAACAGCCAACATACTAACAGCACTGAGGTTCGATTCTACCTTAGTGGTTAATGTGTCCAGCACAGTATTGTCATTAATGTGTCTGGCGAGTTTAGAGCTGAGACCGTCCACTTGAGCTCCCACATCGGTAATTTTTTTCTCCATGGCTGACACCATGCTGCCTACAGCATCGATTTTCTGTACTTTATCGGTTACTTTGTCAAGCTGCGCGTCCAACTTGGTAAACAGAGCATTTGTGTTGGCGAACATACGGCTCTCCATGGCTACTAAATTCGATAAATTTTTTTTTGGGTTGCTCTCAGACTTGAGGTAAGTGTCTAGCAATGATGTGAGGCCCGCTAGCACTCCAGCACCGATCGGCTCTCCCATATTAGCGATTTTATTCTCCACAGCAGATATCCTACCTCCTAATGTGCTTAGTTTCAACAGGTTTTCGGATATTTTCTGTAGCTGGGCCTCCATTTTGGTAGACAGTATGTTCATGTTACCAGGTAACCTGCCTTCCACTGCTTCGAGTATGTCTCCGCTAGTAACGGCCATTATGTGTGATACATTTTAAATGAATGATCCAAGGCGGACATCCATGTCCGCGAACAATATATTAGTATCGTAAATTCTGTTTTCCACAGTAGTGAGTTACTTGCCCAACACAAAAAATTTCTTAACATCACCCGACAATGTGCCTAATTCGCGTGACATACCTGTGTGTACTCTGATAGCTATTTGCTCTCCCATACGACCCAGCGCTGTTNATATACGACATCTACGGCCTTATGGCGCCCCATACTGAAATATCCCTGGATATTTGTTTGTTTCTCGCACGCCACATCGTCAAAAATAAACAGAGAGTTTGGTAATGCTTCGTCTGGCTTTATAACTGATTCATTTTCACTAAAGGGGAAATATTGCAGTCCCACAACACCTTGCAGAATTTTTTGCTAGACGCAAATACTTCGGCTGGTGGATTAATTTCGAATAAAGGTACATGTTTTCGAACCGAAGACCATTTTCTTCTTCTAACAAACTCAGGAGGGCGCAAGTCTTCCCAGAATTTGAAGGACCGCATATTATTGCGCGAACTGTTCCCGGCAATAATTTTCTGTGCCTCGATTTAAATGTACCAGTTTCCACTGCCTTGTCAATGTTACTAATGCATACTGGCAGCCTAGTTTCCTGTGTGACAAATTCCATTATACTGCTATGCAAATCTGTAAATCTAAATTATTTATATGTTATAATTTTTTGGCGAAAGCATGATAGGTCTGTGATGTACCAGTTTTTTGAATGTACAGGTATTGTTCGGTCGCCCTAATATTCCTTTTACCAGCGTCTGACTGGCTTTGCCGCATGTGCAAGTAGAAATGATGGGGTAATTTATTTCAATCATTCACCCCAGCGTTTGGCCTTTATTTGATTACCGCTTTCTTTCGGGGGGGGAGGGTGCACGACATCCGCCCTCGGTTTGTAGATTTTCTTAAATGTCTGTCCTGCACCCCCGAAGACTAACGGAGCGCAGCTGCAGGTGTTTGGAGACATCCGTAAATTTATGTAAATTAACCTAATTTAAAAGAATTGCTGCATGGTGATAACTCAGGCTGCAGGTGGCATCATTGGGGAGCGCAGCAACCTGTATATTAGAGTATTTGACATCAATTACCACATGGTGATGACTCAGACTTCGCGGCTGCATGTTTTTGTGGCGGCATCACATAAATTTTAATCAATTTGATTCGCAGCGATGACTCAGACTGCAGGTTGTGTCATTGGGGGGTGGGGGGTCCACAGTTACATGTAAATTACAGTAATTTAAATCAATTGCCGCGTGGAGATGGCTCAGAGGTCGTGGCTGCAGGTTTTTGTAGAGGCATCATATAAATTCCCGTAATTAAAATCAATTTTGTCACACAGCGAGGACTCAGATATCATAATTCGTCTCTAACGGCATTCTTAAATGCCACTGGCGCTGACTCAGAAGTTAAGGCATTGGGCCACCTTAGTGGCATGAGAACGCGCCGACACATCCATCATAATTCGTTCTAACGACGTTCTTAAATGCCACTGGCCTGCAGGCTGTGTCATTAGGTGTGCGACTACCAGTAATTGAAATAAATTTATGTGTGGTGATGACTCTGACATTGCGGCGTGAAAATGCACAGACACATCCATCATAATTTTTTTTAACGGTGTCTGACCGTGTTTGTAGCATAAGAAGGTTCCTAATGGCTGCCCTCCTTTAATTGCGCCCAAATTACTTCCTATCATTTGTTATGTTTTGTTCTCAGAGGGGACGTCGACGTAATTTGTGTTTAGATTGCAGGCGCATATATATATATATATATACACACCACTTGCATTGGCTAGTATTCAGTTTTGCGTTCTCGTGGAAGACGCTATTCGAACTGTCACTGTTGGAGACTATTTCGTATGTTATGTCTACCGGCGACAATATGTCTGACATTGAGGTGATCATTACTCTGCCTACGCCTCTGGCTACTAAACGTGCGCATTCGCTTTCCCCTGGGAAGGCGGCCGATAAGATTACAATTAAGAACGCTGTTCTTTTACAGTTCTTCAGCATTATTTCGCCTACATGCGCGGTTCTAGGTATTGGCCCGTGGGAGTGTCTAGACCTACTGACGACATGTATTCACACAACCGCTATAGTCATGCGAGAGGACACTACAGACATTGTTTCTTTTCTACATAAGTATATTGTGCAAACATAAAAAAATGTGATGTGGGGGAATTGGATGCAGGCCGTGTAGTTACTAGCGTCGTTCGCAATATTACCCCTTACTTCTACTAAATAGTGGTTGGTCAGCTACTTCCACGAATGCGTCAAAGTCAATTTGTTCATCTGGATGAAGAATCTACTGTCATCACCAACGGCGACGCAGCTGCGGAGAAACTGCTACCCTCCTACACTTCGCGCGCCGACGTCAAGAACTTCACTGCAGCGAATGGGTCCTCATCCACCGTCGATCATGTGAGTTGCTCAACGTATGATTTCAAACAGACATTTACAAACTTACTCAATGAAGCAATCAGCAGGTCTGGCAATATTACCGATTACACTTNCATGATTTCAAACAGACATTTACAAACTTACTCAATGAAGCAATCAGCAGGTCTGGCAATATTACCGATTACACTTCGTTCATTTCTTTGTGGAGCGGCGGCCGTCTATACAAATGTACGTACCCGCCAGACGTAACTCAGCTGTCTATGCTGCAACTGAAATTGTTTCCTACTGCCAAGATTCTTTCAACGTTGAGCACGGACATTTGGAGGCACCAACAACAAGGCGTGCAAGTGTTTGTCAATGCGGACCACCCGAAGACAGCGATCGACATACCGCTATCCCGGCTCCTTCACGAAGTCATCGAAATGGTGAATTTGAAGAGAAAGGCAGGTGTTATGTGTGACAAGGTTCGTTAGAAAATTGTATGTGTTCATTCTACGTCACGTTTTTTTACTGTAGTTAATGAAATGTAACTCGTGACTAGGTTCATTAGAAAAAAAAAGTCTTTTACTGCTGAAATGTGATAGTAAGTTCGTTTCCGTATTTTTTTATGTGCCAAGTTTATTAAANAAAAAAAAAGTCTTTTACTGCTGAAATGTGATAGTAAGTTCGTTTCCGTATTTTTTTATGTGCCAAGTTTATTAAAATTAAATTTTTTTTAAATATTTACTTACATATGTATGGCAGATATTAAATCAGCATAAAGATATGGATCAGTTTTCATATACTTTGTAGTGAAATGTAGGTATATCATGTGTTCCAAAAAACCTGCATTAAAATCAGATTGCTTACTGCGAAATACAATGTGTGTATGTATTGTGTTTAATAAAAGACGTAAATANAACCTGCATTAAAATCAGATTGCTTACTGCGAAATACAATGTGTGTATGTATTGTGTTTAATAAAAGACGTAAATAACCCAGTGTAATGATTTTTATTTACAATGTGTGTGTTTGTGTAGGTATTGCATTTAATAAAAGGAATAAATAATTCTGTGTAATAATTGTTATTTATTTTTATTTACAAAATCCTTTTTTTTCTTAAATACTTATTTACTGTGTGTGTTGAGTTCAATTGAATACCTGGCCTGAGATAATTGCAACTGTTTTATTTGGAATATTCATCATCCTCCTCAACACCTAAGAAAAAAATATAGATCTTACGGTGGATGGTTGGGAAACTAATACAACAAGGTATATATATATATTTGCATACTATACACATATTATTTTGGAGGTATTGATACTTTCAATTCATTTAACATATCAATAATTATGCTGCTAATCAAGTACTTTCAAAAAACACACTTCAATGTGTGCAGCCTCGCACAATTTAATGACTAGAGGGTGGTGGTGCCAACATGGCTGCCACTATGGAAGGGGGTAACGACGAAGAGACAGGGGTGGCACCATACAATATGGCTGCCAATAATTAAAAAATAATGTTTAATACTTTNCAATCCAATATTTCTGCCAATAATTAAAAAATAATGTTTAATACTTTTTAAATATTTTTTAATTTACTGGCTGGCAAAATGGCTGCCATTGTATGGTATTGTTTAGCATGTACTTACTGCAAAAATGGCCGCCAACATGGCCGACTTCCTGCTCTTGCATTCCTTCTGCTCTTGCATTCCTCCAGCAGCGGCCATCTTGGGCTCCCGGCTCCCTGTCAAGAACCTGCGTTCGGATGCTCTATTTCACACTACTGACATGTGAACCGGCACAACATTCGTATTTGGGATCAGAGCCCTCTGGTGAGGTGTCAGAGTGTACCAGAGGTAGTCCAAAGGTGAATATTTGGTGCTCGCTTTTGCATGACGAAATTATAGGACTATTCATTTTTGCTGGGAACGCTATAAGATCTCCAATGTATCTGGACATGAGGCAATTGTTTGCTGTTCTTCAGTTGCTTGAGTATTACACAGATATGATTTTTCAACAAGACGGTGCACCGCCTCATTGGGGTTTGCAGATTCGTGCCTATATTGACACGACTTTTCCTGGACGATGTATCGGTCGTGATTGCCTGACAGAATGAAATCCATGCTCTCCTGACATAATCCCATTAGACATTTAGCTGTAGGGTTATGTCAAGGACAATGACCACAGAAATCCTGTATCAGATCTCACAAATCTGCAACAATGGATACCCACAGTCATTGCATTGATCCCTCCTGTTATGTTGACTAATGTACGGAGAGATTTCGAATATTGACTAGAAGTGCTACAGTCTTCCAAGGGTATACCTAGAATAAAAATAAAGTTTGTAATCAGGGGAAGACTTTTTCGACACTTTGTATTTCAACAGTAATGACATTCATGTCTACTGGTTCTGCCAAGTAGTCCTCACAAAAATTAAATGCGTGCAAACTTGCAGAATTTAATTCCATACAGGAAAATGCCTCTAGAAAACGCACTCCGGCTTCATACATGACTACATTGTAACTGGTGTGTTTATATGCAGTAGTGTAGGAACTGTGGGACGGGGTACTATGTAAATTTGACCCCCTTTTTCCCTATAATTCTGTGGGTGGTGTACAATATAGTATTTGTTTTCCCCTACCATTTTATAATTGTCGTGTACTTAAGTGATTTAATAGTTTGTACAGCAGCAACTCTTAGTAGTAAAAATGTATTTTTTTACTACACTAAAGATGCCACTTCAAATCAAGAGACTGAATACAGCCAACGTTGGTTTCCTGTATCTTTATGGAAAAAAATTAATTTTCAAGGACTTTGGCCACAGAAAAATTTGTTGTTTTATATTTTTACCACATATTACTGTTCAACGTGTAGGCATATACATGTAACTAGTTTTTCCTCAGATAAAGTTTCTGTATATCACGAGATTTTTTTTTAAATTTCACATAAGTCAACATTTTACTGTTTTTGTAAATAAAATAAACCAAAATTTGTCTATAAAATTTAACAAAGTTAATAGAAAGGAATTTAATTAATTTTAAGGTATGCTTCGCGAATGTTATTTTGGGCAAATTCAGGGGCAGCCATAAATAACAAACATATAAGAATTTCTTCATTTCTAGCAATGATTTGTAATTGCTAAATTATTTCTTTTAGATTTTATTGACATTTAAAAGTTCTTGGCAACCTCTTTCAGTGTAAATTATTTCATTTTTGTGCACGAATGTTTTCATTATTTGCACATTTCGGAAACAGTAAAACTGTGAGTTTGATATCTATTTATGNCATTTTTGTGCACGAATGTTTTCATTATTTGCACATTTCGGAAACAGTAAAACTGTGAGTTTGATATCTATTTATGCTAAAACCATGTGCACAATACTTTTTTTTCTGGGAAAGAGTGATTATTGATACTGTATAAAATTTAAACAGTATGTGGTAGAAATAAAATATAAAAAATTTTTTTTGTGTCCAGCGCCTTTACATTTTCCTAATAGTGATAGATTATATTAAGTGCAGAGTTGGCACATTCTTAGAACAACACCCTCTAATACCATTTTACTTTCACCGCCAGTTTCCAGCAACCTTTCAAAAATGCCATCGTATTTCTTTGACTCGGGGTGTAAACCTTTAAACCCTTCTTTTTTTAAACTGATTTAGCGTCACTGTTCATATGTGCAGTTGTGAACAATGGTTCTTAATTACGCAAAACTCCGACACAGTTGCACAAACAAGAGATAATTTACCAATATAAATATTTAATTGAAAATCGTACTAGCAAGAGCAAAGAAATTGTGGTATTGTATATGCATTACACAACGAGAGAGGCTGTAGAAATTTTTAGTAATATAAATAGCGTTTATGCTACAACTACTATGTTAATTTTTTACAGCTACACTTGCATATAATGTGCTATGTTTATAGAGTTTCTTGTGGGATGCTACAAGCAGCTCAGAAACCATCTGTAGTGCGTCGAGAAAACCAAAACACTAAATCAGCCTTTGAATTATGTTTCAGTAAGTTTGTTCGTGTTTTGTAAGTGCTACTGTAACTGATAACTTGTAATAAATAAACATTTTTTAAATTACATTTTGTTTTTATATTATAGTAACCCTTCTTCTTTCATTTGTTGGAGTACATTTTACCTCTTGCTAAAAATTTGGCATTGACCTTCATTGTATATAGTCTATTCACTGTAATGTAAGCACTTTTGAAAGCCCTGACATTTGGAATAATATGCAATAAACATATTTTATTTTATCCTTATACGTTAAGTTCCAAATGCAGTGTAATATTCTTACTGTGTTTATCACTTACATGGCAATATTGATTTAATAATGTGGTTAAAGGATCAAAAAATTAATGAAATGAAAAAGTAACTAGGCCCTCAAAAGTGCTCACTTTACCGTGAACAGCCTGTATGTGATAATGTCAAGTATTGTTGGTTTTCTCTTATATATGTGCGTGTGTGTATATAGTCATTTTCTCAAGAATATCTGATCCTTTATTGTAATAAGAACAACTATACATAAAACATTTATATTGCAATTGTGTANCATTTTCTCAAGAATATCTGATCCTTTATTGTAATAAGAACAACTATACATAAAACATTTATATTGCAATTGTGTACATATTCATGACTTCATTACAGAGCAATTATATTTAAAGATACGTAGCTGTGGAGCACATTAATGTCATGTTTTTACTGCACAGAATATGCATAGCTATTTTGGGTCACATACTAACTGGTGATGTAAGATGCAACTGAATTAGGGTAATGTGATCACACAAACTGGTGAGGCCTAGCATATGAAGCTGTTTACTCCCTATGGAAATCGATTCAACAACCATTTTGTTTTAACAAAGTTTCAACACGCAGCCTTTTATAAGGACATATTTTGTGCAGTTTAATTTATTTTACACAATTTNTTGTTTTAACAAAGTTTCAACACGCAGCCTTTTATAAGGACATATTTTGTGCAGTTTAATTTATTTTACACAATTTGGAATGACTTATGTGTCTCGATCCACACAACCACGCCACTAAACACTCTATCTACTGGAAACTAAAACTTATTAAATTAATCAGCAAAATTCGAATATCAGTATGATTAAAATATAGCAGCAGAAAAAAAATTGATGTACTGGTTTGACATAATTGTGAATTTGTAGACACGTGTATGAAATTCCTTTGTGAATGGGTTTCATTAAACCACAAGCAATTCTGTAGGGTGAACACTTGGAGAGGAATGTTCCACTCACAGTTTCAGATATTTTAACGTGTACAATGTAGATATATATGTTAAATTAGTACATAGAATTTATAGTACACTTTACGAATGTCATGTATTTCTTCATTAGGCACACTTTCATTACAAATGCATGAGAAACAGAGAAAGTAATAAAATTATTACAACAAAAGTTATCAGATGGTGTAACATTATAAGGTGGCCTGAGTTGTAAACCAATGAAGAAGTGTAAACCAGTAGGGTTTTACCAAATGATGTGTTATAAAAAACACAATCAGATATTAATCTCTGGCATCCAACATGGGTGTAAAATAACCTGTACGGAGCATCCATGACTGAAAATAAGACAGCGCTGAAATATTGTTTATAATTTAAATATTATTGAAACTGTTGGAATGGAAACTGTATGGCAATATGCTTTCCGTATATTGCAATCATGCAGCACGGAAAATTCCATATGTTATAGATATTCCTTTCGTCTTACAGCCACTTTTATTTTGAATTCGGTGCCTGAAATTCAGAAATAATAATGTAATAACTTTTGGTTGAACGTAAATATAGCAAATTATTAGTTTTTTTTTTTCAGGAATGCGATGAAGAAAAATGAAGAGAAAGGTTATCCTGTTATAAATGCTACAAATGAAGGATAAACCTCTAACTATTCCTCCAAAATCCACTAACAAAAAAGAAAAGAAAAAAAAAAAGAAAATTCCAAATGAACAAGAAGATATGTAGTTAGAACTAGCTTACAATCTCCAACAGGAAGTGCTTAATAGGTCAAAAAAATTATTTTCACACTTTCGGAATAATGTCGTCTTTAAAACGAGTACATGCAGTTCTCATGTTGCAAATCAAGTGCAATTCAGAATTACNACTTTCGGAATAATGTCGTCTTTAAAACGAGTACATGCAGTTCTCATGTTGCAAATCAAGTGCAATTCAGAATTACACAGATACCTTATGAAGCTGTCATGGAGTACTATAGACAGTTTCCTACTCAACCAGGCCCATCCCATTATTCACAACAAAACGAAACTTCCCCACACAGCCTAACCACGATTACCACACCATCTACACAATATGCTCCATCTTCAAACCTACCAACCCACCCATTTCAAGTACACGTACTGCCAAGCCACAGGATGGCAGCAGTGTACTAAGTAGCCTTTACGTAGGGAAGTTGGCGCTTACAAATATACAGCATAATCTCTAGATTATGTTTGGTTTGGTAAATTTTTTTCATTCTCTATTTGTATTATATTAAAAAAATTATGCAATACATTATTACTGAATTTGTATATACATTACTTGTATGTGTTTATGTAAACCTTTACATAACGCCCTGCTGACTTCTGGTTTTGTTTTATAGATAGATTGAGACACACGAGACAAATATGTAAAATTTTTAAAGCTGTCTTTAGTTTCTAAAAATTGTAAGGTAATATCTAATTTCGTTGGAATAGGAATGGCTGCACCCATGACGCTTTAATTACTCTCAGTGTTTGGTGTAAATGAGGTTTACCAACTCATCAAAATTATTTTGTGACATTACGGTTAAATTCTGGAATAAACAATGGTCAAGTTTTCATTCATTACACAAATAAACGTATACATTCCATCTTTATAAAAACGATCTCATCCACAATGTTCTAGTTCTTCTTGCATGAAATATTGAATATATTTGTGAATCATTAAATATGCCGCTGCCGTAACATTCACGTCTATTACGCCCAATATCCGGCAATACACTGAATGGGTGGAGAGATTTGGGCACCTCTTAACATCGATGTCTTGAGAGGTGAAACGAGGTGAGTATGGAGCAGTGCCGGAATGAAAGGGTGGGGAAAATGGGAGATCCCCGAGAAAACCCGCTGAAAAGTGGCATCTATTCTCACATGCGAAAATCTGGGAGTGCCTCCGCCGGGAATCGAACACGGTTCACCTAGGTGGGGGGTGAGTGGTCTAACCACTACACCACCGAGGTCCTTTAATTTACTTAATCTATTTTTACATCTAAGCTCATGTCGCTCTTCCACACATGTTGATTCACATTGCCGATGAAGTTATAGCAATATTGATGGCCAGTAATGCGGGGAAATATGTTGACGGACAATATTGATCTTCATGTGGAGCAAAGCATTGCCTGATAATGACTAATATATGTGGTTTGTCTAAACGGGGCTTAAAATAAATCCTTCTGCCCTCAATTAAATAAGTCGGAGATATCTGCTATCATATTTTTATAATAAAATTAATACAGTTTAGATATCTTACAAACAAGATTGATTTTAAACCACAAAATAAATTGATAAATTTGATCTCACACATCGGTTTACATTAAGGTAGCAGAAAGCGGCGTGGCATATTATTATTTCACAGTTACTTCAATTGTAATTAAAATATAATAAAATAAAATCTCCGATTATATTACAGTAGGAAAATATTAAGACAATATTATTTTATTTAATTAATTTAATTGACCCTNCCGATTATATTACAGTAGGAAAATATTAAGACAATATTATTTTATTTTATTAATTTAATTGACAAAGATTCCCAAAATAAATTGATGCCTTACACGAGATTACAGACAATTTAAGATTGGTCGGACATCGATGGGTTCACATTCGATTAGTATAAGGGTCAGGATGGGGGGCTGTCTTACAATGCCTCCACACTAGATCAACGAGCATTGTCCAATTGCAATATCCACTGTAAAACATTTCCTGAGTGGTTAATATTCCCCTTAAACATAATATATCTAAACGACACAATGATTCCTGTCCAACCGCCACTTCTGTTACAATTAGAGTTGATATCTAAAAATTTTCTTTTCAAATTTCTTTGAATCTAACAACATAAAATATCATACTTTATAATTCCATACTTATTTTTCTGCTATTTATTTAATTGAATTTTCTCAAGTTTCAGGTAGGGGTACTAGCCTGTGCAATCATTATTTAGATTCATACACACAAACTTCGATCTNTAATTTTCTCAAGTTTCAGGTAGGGGTACTAGCCTGTGCAATCATTATTTAGATTCATACACACAAACTTCGATCTGTAGTACTGTGATGGAGGGGCAAGAGATTATCTGATCAAAAGAATTAAATTTACTACTCATTTCCTTTAATAAGTGGGTTCTTGACCCATCCCTCTCCTTTGATTCTTGTATAATGGACCCTATGGCTGTTACCCAACATGCATGTGGTGTGTTTCACCCCCGCGACTTATGTATCTAGCCTCTGAAGACCTCAATGTTAAGAGTCGCCCAAATCTCTATCCACTTGCTTATCCAGCGGCACACCCTAGGCCACTATTTACTATCACCCAGATTTTCGTGGCCCTGAGTAGCATATTTAAACAGTGTAGGTTAAAATTTTAGGTTGAGTCAGCCATGTGGCTACCTCTTCGTTTCTTTATTGCTGCAAAACGAAATCTTATCGACACTGTTCAAATCCACCAAAACTTCAATGATCACAACGTCTCCGTTACATATCTTACATATATATCTTCCTTTATAATGTATTACTCCATGATAACAAAATAATTCAAAATACAACATTAGGTAATTTAATTTCCTTTAAAAATGGGATAAATATTACTTTGGAAACAAACTCCCAAAGTGATTTATCTACATGCATAAGGCTCGTAATACCTATACCCGTTTCCTTGAGATTTAGCTACCTAGTGGTTGGTAATTTCCTTGAAACTTTCTCAAATAAAATCTTTTCGCGTCTGTGTATAAAACAACCAGACATTATCATCATCCGCCATTTTTACCAACCTCATATGGTTTTCATCACATAAAGTACTCCAGTTATTTCACAGTAACAATCAAAACATATGAATCTTTCAATGCAAAATGTCAAAGTCTTNTCACATAAAGTACTCCAGTTATTTCACAGTAACAATCAAAACATATGAATCTTTCAATGCAAAATGTCAAAGTCTTCAAATAATAATATATACCATATAAATTATTCTTTTTCTCTTATTTACTCTACTTAAATATATACATTGAAGATCCAAAAAAAAGGCATAGGCGTGCGTATGCAAATAACAGAGGTATGGAACCAATCAGAGTAACGCGATGCTGTCAGCAGCTAGATAGGTTACTGCTCCTACAGTGGCAGGTTATCAAGATTTAAATGAGTTTTAATGTGGTACAAAAGTCGGCGGACGAGAGATGGGACAAAGCATCTCCGAGGTAGCGATAACAGTTGGATGTTCGCGTACTACCATTTTACGAGTGTACCGTGAATATCGGGAATCAGGTAAAACATCACATTTTCGACATCGCTGCAGCCGGAAAAAGATCGTGAAAGAACGGGACAAACGACGACTGACGAGAATCATTAAACGTGACAGACGTGCAACCCTTTCTCATATTGGCGCAGATTGGATTTGTGGACTGCCCTGCAGGATTTATGGTGTGAATTACCTCCTGCATACCTTCAGACATTAGTCGAGTCCATGCCACGTCGTCTTGCGGCACTTCTGCGTGCTCGGGAGGCCCTACACGTTATTAGGCAGGTGTACCGGTTTTTTCGGCTCTTCAGTATAATAACAAGCTAAGATTTTCACATTTATACCTTCGCAAAGTATCATTATACATAATTTGCTTAAATATATTGTTATTACTAACATTAAATTAATAAAATAATCCTTATAGAACACATTAATTATTACGAAAACTTGATAAATTCAATAAAATAAAAGGTGTTATAATTCGCATCAACGCATTATCGTTATATAATTAAAAAAAAAAATCAAACAATCACAACAACTGTAATTTCCTATACAATGTGGATGGAAATTAAATCTTGATCCCTCCATTACCGACAGTTACATGGCACCATGAAAGCAAAAATATTCAAAATACAACATTAGGTAATACGTATGACAAATTATTCCTTTTGATACAGTTGGAAATTTTAGTGACCTCACCGTCGACCCATCGCAAGCTGGCGTCTTATTCGGCATCTCATATTATGTCCTTCATAATGTTTCTTCAACACCATTTTACTATCCATCAAACCACAATGAAATGGATGTAAGCTCTGCAAGACCTTCAATGAACGAATTAGAAGTGAATCAACATAATCAGCCATTTAAATACTTATTTCATCTCCCATTACACACACTTTTCCTTAGTTGATGCAATCACTGACATCGACTTTATTTTTATACCATTTTCAATAAAATCGTCTCTGCTTGCAACGGCTCACTGTACTTGAAAATCTCTTAACAAAGCCGTTATGCTCGAATTCACAAACACATTTCTTGTGGAGTTCGGGTGAGGCTAATTCAGATTTTAAAATTTCAATTCTTGTCTCCATGTATAATCAAAAACGTTTCCAAGTCTAGGCAGACATAAACGGTAGTGATATTATAGCACAACTCAACCTCTCGATATATATTGATACTAAATATTTTTCTGAAATAACTACAAGCGACTGGGCGGAATGGCTGTTATTAATTAAAGTAAAGTTATATTCAAAATTTCTGTCTTAGCAGCTACCGAATGAAACATCAACCATTAATTTTTAGCTCGCGAGTATTTTCAAAACCCATACTTTATTGTAAAACACAGCTTTTTTTAATATTGTATACCCAATACTGATGAAATTAATCATGAAAATATATTAAAATTAGTTTGTGTAATACAGTGCAGTTGACCTTCCATTCTCTATGGGTTTTAATTTAAAACTGAAACAGTTGAATTTAACAGCACCATTTAACTTCTTGATATGATGTTTGTTAATATAGGTAGAATTAACATTGTTAGTTGTTGCATGTAGCTGATCTTGGCACAAAGGCTGGGATCTGTTTAGCTGTCGAGCTATCTGCTATCCAGAATGACCTCAGTTGTGTGGTCACCATATTGTGTTTTTTTCGTTGGTAACTTTTTTCTATTGTCTTCTATTGATAGCCACTGTTTCCTCANATGTGGTCACCATATTGTGTTTTTTTCGTTGGTAACTTTTTTCTATTGTCTTCTATTGATAGCCACTGTTTCCTCATTAGTTCGACTGCCACCTGCTAGAATGTGCCAGCGGCTATGTCTCTGATCGCTCTACCTTTTATCTATGTTTCCAATATTTCCTGCTAGAGTGAGCATGTGTCGCATGTGCTATGTGTACTGTATTTCTATTTTTTCCAACCTTTAATGTAAGGACGAAGTTTCACTTGACATACGTGAGACTTCCGCCTCTTGCAAAACTTACTTTTTTAAGGTAACCTAAAAAACCATATGTTGACGAGTCTCGAACTGCTAAAAGACATTGTATTAGTAGACCTGTGGCCCAGCCGACTTAACAATCGAATTTTATGGCAATGAAGTGGTTTAAATGAGGCATACACAATATTAAAACATTCAATTATTTTCTTCCGTTAAATTTTCAGTTCTGAAAAATTAAATTATTCCAATTTTAATATTGACTCAAATAATATATAGATACCATGTTAAAAAACTTCAAAATTCTATCAGTTACAATTTTTTTTAATTTTAGTGAAACAAAACTTACAGTAGGACAGAACCCAATAAAATTGCGTGTTTTTATGACTTTAGCATTTGAAAACTTATTTTTAATTTAAAAAAATTTAAATGCCAACAAATTTCAGATATTTATTTTTGTTATTAAAACCTACTGTAGATTTCAGCTATAACTGCGTAAAACATNCTGTAGATTTCAGCTATAACTGCGTAAAACATTCAAATTGTTATGCTTTGCTATTAAAAATCTATTAAACTGATATTCACTTTCACTTAAAAAAATGTTTTATCCAAATTTTTTAAAAGGAGANATTCAAATTGTTATGCTTTGCTATTAAAAATCTATTAAACTGATATTCACTTTCACTTAAAAAAATGTTTTATCCAATTTTTTTAAAAAGGAGATAACAATAGCCATTTATACCAGACCTGAGAATCGAGGTGCACTCTGCGATTTAATAAATCGAACCTAACAACTGCATTGTATTAAAATAAATAATACAAAATAAATTTAAAAATAATTACATTTCCAAAGTAAAACTTTCTAATGATGTGCGGTTACTAAGAGATTTATCGCGAACTTGTGCATAAAAGCGTGCAAGGCAGGCGAGCTTGTTTAGACAAACACTTGACGAAGGCATCATCATGGTGCCACCACAACGGAACTAGGTGTTTGGTGTAGACGACCCAGAGTCTGGTGCAAAAGAAATGAACTTGATTGCTTGAGCGAGGTCTGCATCCAATGCAAATATAATCGGATGAAGCTGGTTATAATCAGCCATAGTCGGGGCGAGAGTCACAGTTGGCAGTGGGTTTGTGAAGGAGGTGGTGGGAGATTGTGACTTTGGAAAGGGGGTTGACGAGGAGAAAGTTAAAGTTACGAGGCGAATGTGAAACATGATATTATCGCATTGACTGTTTGCAGCAGACTATTCATTATCGAAGAAAAACGTATGCAAAGGAGTAATAAGGGGATACCAATCGCAATACCCGATGCATTGGTTCCTCGCCATGTTCTGCGATCAGCGAGATATGATCTGTATTCCTTCTTGAGACATTCGTCTGTGTGTTACAGCACATCTTGCACGAAAGTGAGCTACATTATTTCTGCTTTGAGTAATGACGCAACAAAAAATAATCCGTATTATAAATGCAGTCTTGCTCGCAGTATGGAAGCGTATGCTAAGTAAGATCGCGAAACTTTCGCGACAGTGCCCTCTGTCTTATACAAACTAATATAGTTAATTACCTTTTCAAATTTGTCTATTGCATTAGTGGATTTATGACATTTTATGTTCAGTTGTATGTATGACTGGTACAAACGAAAAATGAATGCAGTTTATAGGTTATTTGAGAAACAGTTGGTGATATCAGCATGATGGTCCAACAGGAGGTTAAATGCTTAGCAGCTAGCCAGTTTTCTTCACAACTCGGCCGCTCGTAGGCTCGCAGCTGTCGTGGAACGCCAGTTCGTTGACGAGAAGAAGGAAAAGCGGGATACAAGGTACTGCATTGTCTGCTGTACTGAGCACAGTATAGATAAAAGCGGGGCAAGGGAGATGGAGCCTAGTGCCGGCCTCTGCATTGCCGGATGCAAATAACGTTTATTACCGTGGAATAATGGCTACCATGGGTGCCCGTATTTCCCTATAAAACAAATTAACTAAGGTATACTCATATAATTGCGCATGTGGCTGTCCAAAATAAAAAAACTAATATTTTGTATACATGAACTTGGGGACATAGTTCATGGCTTAGATGTATGCACGCACACATAAACACACATACATATATAAAACATACAGATGCGCACTTGACATAATATTGTAAAGAAAAAANATGCACGCACACATAAACACACATACATATATAAAACATACAGATGCGCACTTGACATAATATTGTAAAGAAAAAATTACTGTAATACGTATAGTATGCTAGAGGCCCGCTAACCTGCCAGCTCGAATGTGTGCATTTGAAACACACATACCGTACCACAACTAATGAACTTGTATACATTTTACCGCATCGAAAAATGTAATTGAACTTGGGATGGCAGTTATTAAGAGTTTTAAATACACCTTACATACTATAAATAGTACTTATAATCATGCAAACACACTAGTTTGCAAAAAAATATTAATCCCATTGAAGATGTCATTGTAGGGTTACGTAAGTGGGTACAGGCCTAGGAAATGGTAGTCTCTATACAGAAACCATCATCTTTTGTACCACACCAAGCATGTATTGCAGGGTACCAACACTTGCCGGATGTACTTACGTGATGGACCACGCATAGCATGGAGACAGGTGGCAATACTGTTGGGCATGGTGGCATACAGATATCGGATGTTCTCCTGAGGAATATCCTGCCACAGCTGGCTAAACTGACTCTTCAAATCCGCAGTAATTTCCGCTGGCCGAAGTTGGTGTCTAATTTGGTCGCAAACGATCTCGATGGGTGAGAAGTTTGGGGAACTGGATGGCTAAGGAAGCATGTTGACATTACGAAAGCAGACCAGAAATAACTGTGCTGTGTGAGGCCGAACATTATTCTGCTGGAAAATGTGGTTGCCAAGCTGCACCAGAAAGATAGCATACATTGTCTCAGAATTTCCTGTATTATCACCGTGCCGTCAGGGTTACTTCAGTCACCACCAGTAGGGTGCGGGAATCGTAGTAAATGGTACCCAACACCATGACACTTCTCGTTGGACAAGTGTACCACTCTACAATGAATCACGGATCATGGTGCTGGTCAGGACGTCTTCAGACTCGAAATCGAAGGTTGTCTGTATGTAGACAATATTAATATTTGTCGCTAAACACCGCTCGTGGCCATCCGCAAGCTACCATGCTGCCCATTCCCGGCAGAATGTAACGCGTGCTCGGCGATCCTCAGGTAGTAATGGTAGATGTCATAAGGGATACCGCGACAACAGATCTCGATCTGCTAGTCGCCTCTACATAGTCCTGGTGGACATAGGCAGTTCTCCAACGGACATGACATGTCCCTGGATTGTGTGCAGCGACCCCTGTGGAGTGCTTACAGCCTGTCGCACAATGAAATGATTCACCCTGCTGTTGGTATGCCGGGTTCGACCTGAGTCTTCTCGACGTGTGTGTGTAACTTCATCTTCCCACTGCATTTAACACCAATTCACTGTGTATGCAGAATTATTTAACTGACTATAAATTTGCCGAGAGGTCCAACCTGCCTCTCGGAGGCCGGCAATGTGTCGTTGGTCAAAATCATCCAGCTAGGCAAAGGTTTGTCGAATGCACCATCGGCGCATGCTGCGTGTTCATTGAACTGAGCTCTGTGGCTCACACTGCTGCCATGTTCTTAATCGGTGTCTTGCAGCTACGAATGATGGAGGGACATATATGGACCCTAGTAGCACATATGTGCAAGTCAACTGCATTAAGTGAAAATGGGAAACATGTCGGGCTGTGACGATACTGTGTAAAAATCTATGTCGTACTCGCTCGATTCGTTCAAGGTTGTCACTTTTTATGCAAATAAGTATATATAGCAACTTTAAAATCAATATAATTGTTATAATACTGNAAGGTTGTCACTTTTTATGCAAATAAGTATATATAGCAACTTTAAAATCAATATAATTGTTATAATACTGACATAACATAGTTGCCGACCACTTGTTTGCAGATAAGGGCAAGCCAGAAAAATTATGTTATTACATTAATTTTAATCTTATCATGGTCTCTCTCCAGTTTTATGTTTTTGTGTGTGNAAGCCAGAAAAATTATGTTATTACATTAATTTTAATCTTATCATGGTCTCTCTCCAGTTTTATGTTTTTGTGTGTGTTTGAATAAAATAACATAATGCATAGTTTAACTAACATTTTTATTCCCTTACTCCCACATAAACAGCATACTAATATATTATTAAATATGCAAATAATAAATCACTTAATAATTTTATATTATACTGGTTACTATGAAGGCTACACAATATCCACCCAAGTAATATCGAATTAAGTGACTGTCAATATTTTATCAATAACGAATATTGTAACACGGAGCAATAATATTGTGTATAAAATTACTATACAGATTTCATTTTCATAGGCCTTTGGATGCAAAGGGGTACGTGTACCTTTATAGAGAAAATATACGAGTTGAATACATGCAGAATAATCTAAAGCATAGAAAAGTTTAGTTGAAAAGTTATAAAAGAGAAATCTCTATCTGTGTTGCTCCCATGTGAAGTGTAGTAAAATAACTAACGCAGCAACATTATACAGTTTGTGGTAAAGAAACACATGTGCACTAGTATCCTTTTGCCACTGCAATTTATTGGGTAAACAAATAATGGAAAATACAGGCAGTCAGTTGTGTTATTTGTCTATGGCGTTAGCACTGAGGAATGTATATGCCTCTATATGTCTCTATAACCCTGTTGTTTTACAGTTTAGAGTAGTATAACTTAAGCGGATGCTAACATAAGTTACTTCAGTCTTTCAGAAAAAACAGGATGAGTATTGACGGTTAGTTATTATATGTCTGTTATCTTTATTATGTTTAAATGTAAATGCTAATNAAGCCAGAAAAATTATGTTATTACATTAATTTTAATCTTATCATGGTCTCTCTCCAGTTTTATGTTTTTGTGTGTGATTGAATAAAATAACATAATGCATAGTTTAACTAACATTTTTATTCCCTTACTCTCACATAAACAGCATACTAATATATTATTAAATATGCAAATAATAAATTACTTAATAATTTTATATTATACTGGTTACTATGAAGGCTACACAATATCCACCCAAGTAATATCGAATTATATGCGACCCTTAAGAGTTAATAGATTAAGTGACTGTCAATATTTTATCAATAACGAATATTGTAACACGGAGCAATAATATTGTGTATAAAATTACTATACAGATTTCATTTTCATAGGCCTTTGGATGCAAAGGGGTACGTGTACCTTTATAGAGAAAATATACGAGTTGAATACATGCAGAATAATCTAAAGCATAGAAAAGTTTAGTTGAAAAGTTATAAAAGAGAAATCTCTATCTGTGTTGCTCCCATGTGAAGTGTAGTAAAATAACTAACGCAGCAACATTATACAGTTTGTGGTAAAGAAACACATGTGCACTAGTATCCTTTTGCCACTACAATTTATTGGGTAAACAAATAATGGAAAATACAGGCAGTCTGTTGTGTTATTTGTCTATGGCGTTAGCACTGAGGAATGTATATGCCTTATATTATCTCTATAACCCTGTTGTTTTATAGTTTAGAGTAGTATAACTTAAGCGGATGCTAACATAAGTTACTTCAGTCTTTCATAAAAAACAGGATGAGTATTGACGGTTAGTTATTATATGTCTGTTATCTTTATTATGTTTAAATGTAAATGCTAATAGGTGATAATATTAATGATATTACTACTTCTGTAGTTTTACCTTTAGCAAATATTCACATGTATCTTTACTCATATTTAAATATAATAAATATATTATGAACTATTATCTATATGCGGTATTGTGAAAAAACAAACGCAAATAAGGTTATTAGGCTGTAATATAAATTGGTGACATGACTTAACCTCTCTGTTACAAGACACTAAAGCTAATAAATATGAACGTGATTCTAGCCTTATTTGATGGTTTTGGGTATGATAGTGATGAGGAANCAAGACACTAAAGCTAATAAATATGAACGTGATTCTAGCCTTATTTGATGGTTTTGGGTATGATAGTGATGAGGAATTTTTTGTCCAAGACACCTCCAATGTTTCCACAGATGAAGACAGTTCATATGGACGGAAGAGTCGTAGAAGTTTCAGAATAAAAGAGAATTTGGAGAAGGAAGTCGAAAAGATATTGATGAACAAACTAATTAGTATATTGGGCATAGCGGAATGGAACATCGTCAGCGTTGACATCAGGAATTGAGCTATCGATGTCGATACAAGTGTAATGTGCATTACTAACTAGAAACATTGCTGGCAATATTCAATGGCTATTGTAAACTGGNCGATGTCGATACAAGTGTAATGTGCATTACTAACTAGAAACATTGCTGGCAATATTCAATGGCTATTGTAAACTGGAATTATGAGATTAAAAACAACATACTTATTCATATGCATACAAACCCATATCCCAAAGAAAAACAATCCATTCAAATGCCAATAAAATTGTGAGAACCAGTATANTTCATATGCATACAAACCCATATCCCAAAGAAAAACAATCCATTCAAATGCCAATAAAATTGTGAGAACCAGTATATTCCTATGCAATAAAAAAAGTATGTGGTGTTTCCCCAAAAGCGAAGCGTAGAAAAAATGGCCCATCTGAAAAAAATCCTGTGGAACATCCCAAATTTGTTAAACAATTCATTGCTACATTCCCGAGATTTCAAAGTCATTACAGTAGATCTCAAAATTCGATCACGNCAAATTTGTTAAACAATTCATTGCTACATTCCCGAGATTTCAAAGTCATTACAGTAGATCTCAAAATTCGATCACGAGTCACCTAAGCTCAGAACTTACCTTGAAGACAATCTACAAGTTGTACAAAGAAGATAGTGAACAACAAAGTAAATTTTCTGTCAAAGAATTTTATAGGCATATTTTCAAGACATGTTTTAACCTTAATTCCAAAAATCTTACACTGATAAATATATGTATAATCAGATAGTTTGGAGACTATCATTAAGAGAGCTGATTCTGAAAACCACATGCAACAATCTGCTACTAAGAAAGAACTACATCTGAGGCAGGCAGAAGCAGCAAGAACAGCTAAAAACAAAGCATAAAAAAGCCACGGATTCGGTATCTTGCCATGACATTTGCTTTGATTTACAAAAAACTCTACCCATTCCTATTCTTACTTGTACTTAAGTACGTATATTATTATCGGCAGTTATGGACTTTTATTATATGTGTACATAATCTTGCAACATAAAACATATATATATTTGGCCTGAAATTGAAGTACCAAGAGGGCACGAAGAAACTGCTTCATGTTTCTTCAGCATAATCCAGGGAGCGCCTCTAATTATTTAACATAGCGATAACAACTGCTGAGGGCAAAATAAAAACAAAAACGAATTAAGGTTTTGGTGATATGTTGTCACGCATACAAACATCAACACAATGAACCATAGATTTCTTGTTTCTGGTCACTCGTATATGGACTGTGATCAACATTTTGTGATAACTGACAAGATAAAGAAGAAAACACCTTACACCTTTGATCTGACTGATTTGATGGATATTTTTACTAAAGCAAGAGGCAAATTAAGTGTAATTTGGGTAGTAATAAATGATTTTGTAAGTATAGACAAAATTAATACTGTAAAGAAGGATTCAGTGAAAGATGACATGGTTCCATTTCCGAAAGACGTCACCATACACATTGTTCTAAAAAATCAGTTTTAATGAGGAATATGCTTTTAAAACATATATTATCTACAAAAACTGGCCGAAAGAGCAAATGTACAGTGCCTATGACATTGCCTCCTCTATACAAAAATCACCACTGAAATACAAAAATCTTCTGTACCTACTTCTATTCATTCCACCTGCTCACCATTAATTCTTCCATCCTCCTCTACATGAAGTAGAAAGGACAAGAAGATATGCTAGGAAGACTTTTTTAAGACAGTACTACTGATGATGAAAATTACGTCTTGCATCCAGATTTTGGTGAGGAGTATACTTGTTTGTTTTAGTTTTTGAACAATGTGAAAACAAATTCCTTAAAAATTATGATTACATTTTTATATTCTGATTGTTTCGTGTAAACTTACATAAGTTGTTCTTGATAAAGAAAATAATATAAAAACATTACTAATGCAAATCCTAGCCATTTACAGTGAATATTAGTTTGTAGTGATATTTTCATAATAGCATTAATTTCAATACTTTTTCTTTTAGAGAGAATAGTGGATAATTCAATTTCACATTCAGTTTTCGTAGCAGTTACAAATGCTTCCAGGATTTCAATAAATTTTTCACAATGATAACTAAGTAAGTCTACTTAAACCCCTTTGCTTCTGACCCACTCGAATATAATTCAATATAACTAGTGCCATATGAATTGAAAATTGGTATTGCAAGTAAAATTAATTTAGTTTGTTGTATATAAATGCAGTTTTTAAAACGTTACATTTAAGTTTTGTGTTTCCACGCGAGTGAGTCAAAGTCAGCCAACAAAGGGGTCGAATCTTCGCACAATGTTTGTCCACTGTTTGACTGTAATATGCACAGCCCATGTCAGTAATGATGTAATATTTCCAGAAAATAACATTTATAACACCTGTTAGCAATATTATGTAAAAAAGTTTTACGAATTGTTGAAAAAGATATGAACAATTTTTAGGCCAGTGTGTTTATCAACGAAAGTATTAATTATGTAATAGAAGCTGCGTATTGATAGTTTACATGTGGATCCGAACAACAGTTTGGTTTAGTTTACTCATGAAATGCAGTCAAATAATTTCAGAAAATAGTATTATATATTGCTATCGAATGATTATTTTTTTTTTTGCAAATAGTATGGTGGAAAACATTGGATGAGTAATAAAAATAATAATGCATTAATTAGTATTTTCCATGGTGGCTAGGCGTAGTAGAAACTGTATAAATGAAGATCCGAACCAAAAGTAAATGTGTACACTCTTGGTACGTAGTCCTTGGAAGCATAGCAGTCAGACGACTTGCCTAACACCACGATTTACCAGGCTCGACACCAGCCAGGGTCGTCTTGAATTTTTGTCACATATTTGACATTGCTGTCGGCCAGTAGGCTTTCTCAAGTATCTCCAAATGTATTCCATAATTGCTCCATCTGCAGCTCCTATCAGTCTCTGTGCTTCTATGGTATGTTTTATTAAAAGGGGTATCTGCCTCCCAGGCCGAGATTGAATCATGGAAATTCGTGATGGTGTTGGCCTGGTGGCAGGCCGATTGACTCCCTTATGGTCAGAACATTGGAGCACAAAAACCAATTTCAAAGGGAAAAAATTCTAGTGAATGTAAACAGAACCTCTCGGAGCTGGGGATTTAGCCTACTCGAATGAAGAACCCACAAGTGTTATGAAGAGGAAGAACGAGCACGGGCTGACCTCAATATTCTAGGGGTTATCTCATTCGGGGGAGTTGGGAGTGCGAATCTAATGGAGCTTGAATCTGGATCACACCGATAAACCCGACGCCCGGAGGTCAGATCGAAGATGAACTCATGCTGGCGTTTTGAAAATCGCATCCGGTAATGGAGTTCCAATTGTGAAACAAGCAGGTCCCATAGAAATTAAACTAAGGTGAAACCCAATCCAGAGTAAAACACTTATCTGCAAAAAATAAAGCAGGAAGGTGGTATCGGTGGAACTGAATTTTAACGAGACATATCCACTGGGGTAGATATAACCATTGTCCTTTAGCCATATACCTAGTGAAGCAAGAGTGTCTGGGGATCACTGGGGGTACGAGTGCTTGTTAAATATTGGGAGTATGGTGGTACTTGCACGGGGGCCTGCCAACATGAAGCTCCACTAAGCTTATAATCGAACTGCAATTAGTCCAATTGAATTACAATGACATCGCGGATTCAACCTTCTAATGATACCGAAGTATAATCTTCCAATCGAGAGTGTTTTACAACTCCAGTGATGGCGTAAGACTGGGGACTGGAGCACTATGAACCTTGTTATATTTTTCTGCTTCTATGGACCCACCACAAAAAGATGTTGCCATTCTAAAANAACACTTATCTGCAAAAAATAAAGCAGGGAGGTGGTATCGGTGGAACTGAATTTTAACGAGACATATCCACTGGGGCAGATATAACCATTGTCCTTTAGCCATATACCTAGTGAAGCAAGAGTGTCTGGGGATCACTAGGGGTACGAGTTCTTGTTAAATATTGGGAGTATGGTGGTACTCGCACGGGGGCCTGCCAACATGAAGCTCCACTAAGCTTATAATCGAACTGCAATTAGTCCAATTGAATTACAATGACATCGCGGATTCAACCTTCTAATGATACCGAAGTATAATCTTCCAATCTAGAGTGTTTTACAACTCCAGTGATGGCGTAAGACTGGGTACTGGAGCACTATGAACCTTGTTATATTTTTCTGCTTCTATGGACCCACCACAAAAAGATGTTGCCATTCTAAAAGTGACATGTGTTTACTGAATAAAGATTAGGTATGTTTTTTGCAGATTCCTTCCTGGTCATCCAGCATCGAGACATGTCATGTGTGATTGCTGTGACTGTAGTCAAGATGTCCCAACACCTGGTGTTTACAATCATTTCTTCTGTCTGCTGCTTCACGTGAGCTTACATAAAATAACTGTTATTAACACACGCAGATATTAGTAAAAAATTAGAGTTATTATTGTCTTCGTTACTTTGGAGGCCGCAGTGCTGTAGAGGGCAGCCGGCCTTCACTGCGTACTGGGTCTCGATTCCCAACCGTGTCGTCAAAGATTTTGTCATGTGGCATGATTGGTGGCTTTTTGGGTTTTCTGAGGAATACCCCATTTTATTCAATTGTTGCTCCATCGCCACCTCATTTATGCCTCACTGGTGCTGCTATGCACCATACATAACATTTTGTTATGCTAAACACAGCATGAATTTACCGAATAAAAATTATGTTTGCTTTTTCAGTTTTCCTTCTGGTTATCCAACAATAAGCAGCAGCTGCATGTTCATTTAGTGTACGTTGTTGAGTCGTTGAGCATTAACATAGCATAAAAGCTGAGTATTTCTGCTGCTTTTGGTAAGTATGAGGGGGAAATTAATGTGTCCTAACACTTTACACAACTAAATAATATTCTTCAAATGTAGGTCTTATCCTAATGTACCACATGATTCACAGAAAAGTGCAGGTAAACCTGTGATATTGACGGTTAGTGGAAAGAATTATAAGTATATTATTCCACACTAAGATGCCATGTTGGTTACCAAAACAATATGCCGGCACCATAACAAAGTGTTTCTAATGTACCAAACACATGTATAGGTGCGATTATCAAGTGCGAAAGGTTATACTCCTACACATGTTGAGAAAATAATAACGTAGCTAAATATTTATGTAATTTGTAGGCAGATGTATGGTTAATTTCCTTCTCCTACTAATATTATAAATGCCAAAGTCCCCGTGTGTTTGTATGTTTGTTACCACTCAACTCCATAAAGGCTAAACGGATTTTGATGAAATTTGGTATGTAGGTACTTTAGGTCCTGGAATAGGATATATAATACTTTTTATCCGGGAATATTGTACTGTTCCTGTAGAATATACACAAATCATAATTCTGCAACGGCTTGGAACGTGACCGAACTCAGCTCTATAACGGCAGAACGGATTTTGATGAAATTTGGTATCTAGGTACTGTACATCCTGGAATAGGACATAGGATACTTTTTATCTCGGAAAATTGTACGGTTTATTTGGAATAACAATAAAGCGTAATTCTGCAACGGCTGGGAACGTGACCGAAACATTTTTTTCCTCTGGTGTCAGAGTTTATCAGGCCACCCAAGGATCTCTGAAATCGCTTAACGAGTACTATAAATCGATAACAACCGGGACCGAATATTTAACGTGCCCTCCGAAACCCAGAAGCGCTCAGATGTTATGCCAATAAACGGTAACCCATCCAAATGTGTGCCGCTGGGAGCGTTGGTTAACTTTGGTGATTGATTATAATCCCTCAGCCAAGCGCAAAAGTAGTACCTGTACACTTATTTCTAAAGCTACAACTTGATTAAACTCACGTTTTTATTTTCATACATCGACGCTGGAAAGCGGAAATGTGGTAACTACGCAATAGTTGTACAGATACACTCCAAAAACAATACCCTACTTCTTGGCTNACGCAGATATTAGTAAAAAATTAGAGTTATTATTGTCTTCGTTACTTTGGAGGCCGCAGTGCTGTAGAGGGCAGCCTGCCTTCACTGCGTACTGGGTCTCGATTCCCAACCGGGTCGTCAAAGATTTTGTCATGTGGCATGATTGGTGGCTTTTTGGGTTTTCTGAGGAATCCCCCATTTTATTCAATTGTTGCTCCATCGCCACCTCATTTATGCCTCACTGGTGCTGCTATGCACCATACATAACATTTTGTTATGCTAAACACAGCATGAATTTACCGAATAAAAATTATGTTTGCTTTTTCAGTTTTCCTTCTAGTTATCCAACAATAAGCAGCAGCTGCATGTTCATTTAGTGTACGTTGTTGAGTCGTTGAGCATTAACATAGCATAAAAGCTGAGTATTTCTGCTGCTTTTGGTAAGTATGAGGGGGAAATTAATGTGTCCTAACACTTTACACAACTAAATAATATTCTTCAAATGTAGGTCTTATCCTAATGTACCACATAATTCACAGAAAAGTGCAGGTAAACCTGTGATATTGATGGTTTGTGGAAAGAATTATAAGTATATTATTCCACACTAAGATGCCATGTTGGTTACCAAAACAATATGCCGGCACCATAACAAAGTGTTTCTAATGTACCAAACACATGTATAGGTGCGATTATCAAGTGCGAAAGGTTATACTCCTACACATGTTGAGAAAATAATAACGTAGCTAAATATTTATGTAATTTGTAGGCAGATGTATGGTTAATTTCCTTCTCCTACTAATATTATAAATGCCAAAGTCCCCGTGTGTTTGTATGTTTGTTACCACTCAACTCCATAAAGGCTAAACGGATTTTGATGAAATTTGGTATGTAGGTACTTTAGGTCCNTCTAGGTACTTTACATCCTGGAATGGGACATAGGATACTTTTTATCTCGGAAAATTGTACTGTTTATTTGGAATAACAATAAAGCGTAATTCTGCAACGGCTGGGAACGTGACCGAAACATTTTTTTCCTCTGGTGTCAGAGTTTATCAGGCCACCCAAGGATCTCTGAAATCGCTTAACGAGTACTATAAATCGATAACAACCGGGACCGAATATTTAACGTGCCCTCCGAAACCCGGAAGCGCTCAGATGTTATGCCAATAAACGGTAACCCATCCAAATGTGTGCCGCTGGGAGCGTTGGATAACTTTGGTGATTGATTATAATCCCTCAGCCAAGCGCAAAAGTAGTACCTAGGTACACTTATTTCTAAAGCTACAACTTGATTAAACTCACGTTTTTATTTTCATACATCGACGCTGGAAAGCGGAAATGTGGTAACTACGCAATAGTTGTACAGATACACTTCAAAAACAATACCCTACTTCTTGGCTATCGGGTAATAAATATTTCCTTCCTTTTGGGTTGCCGTAATCAGTTAATNTCAAAAACAATACCCTACTTCTTGGCTATCGGGTAATAAATATTTCCTTCCTTTTGGGTTGCCGTAATCAGTTAATAACCTAGGCCAACATGGTATAATTAAATTATTCTGTTTTCACATAAATGAATTATCTTTTCCCAATTTATTTATTAGTGTATCACTGTAAAACTCAATTGTACCNATTCTGTTTTCACATAAATGAATTATCTTTTCCCAATTTATTTATTAGTGTATCACTGTAAAACTCAATTGTACCCTGGCGAAGCCGGGCCGGTTTGCTATTGCTATATATGTGTCAAAGAAACGTCTGTATGGTTTATCAAATAATTCTTTCCTGCATAATAACATGCAAATGGTAATGTCGCTTGTGAAAAATCAAAAAGGTTTAATGTTAAAATTATTACATTCTAATACGATATGTGCCAATTTAAACCATCACATCAATTAAAAATTTTAGTAATAATTTCGCACTACTGCCCTCTCATAAACGAGGGATCCCCTGAATGCTCTGTCCAATGATTAGGCATATCCTCAAAATCACTGTCGTGGTCAAATAGGTCAGGTCACAGGAAACCTATGGGACAAAAATATTTTACACATTTCATAGATAAGCAATCTATTTATACTTTTTATTCGTATGGGGTTTTTGAATATGATGTCTCATGTACTATTGTTCAGCTACGTCTTGATTTTGGTACCAATCAAACTGAAACACTTGCTGGGACAGGGTGTAAAGAAGTTGCTTTTTTTCATCAGTATCGACATTCAGTCTATGTTAGTGTAAGGAAATGACTTATTTCAAACCAAGTGGTATTTTGGCTTAACATGACTATGTAATGGCTTAATTCTTTGTAGTGGCAAAACATTTACTCTCACAGCACCCCTATGTTTCAGGTTTAGTGATCCATCTGCAGTAAAAATGACAGCAAGGTTCTGTCCTTTACTGTCATGTCTTCTGCTGCTTCACCATCATTTATTTATGAGGTAATAACTATGCCTCCTCTAGATTTTAGGTTTAGTTTCTATGGAATACAATTAATTTCATCAAGAATAGTCTTCGCCACGAACATATGTTCATTCACATCCATACTGCGATGAAGGACACCTTTGCAAGAAGATTGGTAAGGAAATTTTCAGAAAAGACTGCATGGAACTTTACCTAAGTAGCTGCAGAGGCACTGTACAATGGAAAGCAGACACCAGCTGTAAGAACNAAAAGACTGCATGGAACTTTACCTAAGTAGCTGCAGAGGCACTGTACAATGGAAAGCAGACACCAGCTGTAAGAACAACCGTAATGTGGATTTTTATCATGAAAGCAAAGATCGAACGCTTGAGGGAAGCTGCAGACTCAAATGGACATGGAAAAAATACAATTGAAAGGATTGTGGCAAACATTCCAGCGACGACACATTAAAAGAGCATGCTAATAAATGTAACAGCTCAGGCTCCTCACCCGCGAAGTAACGAAATGTAGCTGCCTACGTGTAACCTGCTCCATCAGTCACAACTCATCTGATTCCGGCAGGGCGAATAGTTCATGCAGGTGAATAGTCGTCGGACTAGCGAGCCCAGAGGAAGAGATAGTCTTCAGAGGCGTTATAAAGACTCTTGTCTCAGAGAACAACTTGAGTCAGACCACCAACACCTGCAGCTACCTTGAAGACATGAAGAAGAGTATCATTGGACAACTTGTGCAGGTAATTGAAGACCAAACCACCATAAAATTCAATCTATTCTTGGAATGTATCTATAGAAATCCGGAGTCCTATGAGCAAGAGACCAAAAATAGGGCATTCAAAACAAAGACGGTGACAGTACATAGTGTCTATGACGTTGAGGATTTTGTGATGGCCAGCATTAAAAAATATATGTCAAGTAGAGGAGGAGAATCAAGGGTAGGGAAGTGGATGGAACCTCATCTCAGTTAAATGCCTTCAGATTCACAATTATATCCTAGACCTCTTTCGATCATCATAACATATCCAAAATCCATATACTCAAACCTACCAAAGCGAGGGAGTTAATTATCAACCCTAATAATGAGAAGGCAGCAAGTGTTTATGTGGGAAATCCTGGCACTTTTTATGGAAGGGAAGGACTCAAATATGGTGAACCAGTGATACAATGACCTGGAAAATGTATTAATTGCATTGTTTTAGAGTTTTCCACACCTTTGCCACATAAAAGTCTCTTCGACAATAATCATCCTTTCGTCAGCATGAACATGTACGCTTTACATGATAATGAGAAGGTGGTATCTGTGTATGTGACTAAAGAATAGCTGGGTCAACATCTTGATAAGCTCCTTATAGATGAATATTCAATTTTCACTACACATTCATCTAAATCTTTTAAAGTCTTGCAAGTCTGCATATGACAGCAATGGACCTAATTTGCATGTATGCATGTGCTGCTTCAGACATATAAATACCAGCTTAGAATCACAGGTCTTAATGGTGGTCAATCCCTCGAAGAAAAAAAATCACTTCACTGAACTCGCCGCTTAATAGCATGTTATGATAGTGGGAGAAATTAGTATATTCCCGTTTTAAAAAACAAAATTGTATAACCTTATCTCAGTCATTAATTAAATATCGGAACAGACATAGAGGGTGACTTATGACGCCAATAGTGCCCTTTACGAATTCAAAATTAAAGTTTCGATACCTTCAACAGTTCGGATGATATTAAGAGCGAGCATCTTAGCTGAATAAACTTGTATACCTGTTTCAAACCTACTTATTGTCAAATATACCTATAGCTCAGCTGCCAATACAAAGTCAGAGGCTCCTTAAATAAAGAGAATTGTTTAGTTAACTTAAAAATATTTTGCGTCGCTAGAGGTGGAAGTCTCATGTAAGGCAAATTACACTTGTTCTGAAATTCAGGGTTGAAAAGAAATAACAAACATATTAGCACATGCGATACCTGCGCAATATAACAGGAGATATTGGAAATAAACGTGTCATGTGGAGCGATCAGCGACTTAGTCGCTGGTNCGATACCTGCGCAATATAACAGGAGATATTGGAAATAAACGTGTCATGTGGAGCGATCAGCGACTTAGTCGCTGGTACACACTAGCAGGCGGCTACTGAATAAATTAGGAAACTAGGTGGCATGCTATCAGCAGACGATAAAAATTACAAACGAATGAACACAAGATGGTGACAATGCATGTACAACATCTAAGCTGACGCATGAATACACGGCTCCACAGCAACCTGCACTTGCGGCCAGATTGGCTAAACTCAACTAATATTGTTATTTCTTCTAGCAGTTCCACTGATAAGGTACCTCATCCAGTAACCTTATTACACAGAGATAGGCCTGCAGAAACACCCTAAAATACCTTAAGCATCTTCAACATCGAGATCTTCCAGGTTTTGATGGCGAACTGTGTCAGTTTTCACACTCCCATGGTCCGTGACTTAGGCTCATTCTGCAGCACCGAAGAGGTTGGCGGGTTTTTCATCGGAAGTTCGTACTTCGGGACAGCTAGTTTGGGCACCGACTGTCGCCTCAGCTTTAACGCCTAGACCACCTGGCCGCAGTTCACGTCTTCAGCTAATTCAACATCGTAATGACCCTGTCTCCCTGCACTCAGGAAACCTCTCGGCATCCAGAATCATCTTAGGAATCTCATTGCGTGGAAAATAAGAAGACACCGGAAAACCGCATGGATAAATAAGTATATTACACACTGAATAATATAAATTGACAAGGGGCCGCGGTAGTGTAGTGGTTATAATTACCAACTCCCACCTAGGCGAACCAGGTTTATCGTCGAGGTCGCTTTCGGATTTTCGCAAGTGGGAATCGTTTCGGACGATGCTGATGGTACGCGGGTTTTCTCGGGGATCTTCCTTCCCCCCTGCCCTTTCATTCCAGCGTTGCTCCTTACTGACCTCGCTTCACCACCGTTGGCTCTCAAAACCTCGATTTTAAGAGCCGCCCAAATATTTTCATTCCTTTCTCCGCTCCATAAATGGACAATTCTGACTAATAAAATATGACGAAATTGCTTTTCAAGGCTGGTTACGTCAAGTAGCTGAATGATTAGAATTTTCAAACGTCATCATTACTGACGGGAATATAGTAATTTTTTTTCCTTTTAAAATTTTATCCCTGCTCAAAAAAACAAGTGTAATTTATTTTTATATTCATTGCAACAAGAGCAAATTTACTAATCATCCTCTGGTAACTCTACTGTCTCATTAAAATAGTAATTTGTTTTTTTACTANGCAACAAGAGCAAATTTACTAATCATCCTCTGGTAACTCTACTGTCTCATTAAAATAGTAATTTGTTTTTTTACTACATGTGTAGTTTCTTTTTCGCTGAACCTAACGTGTAAAAATTTTCTAAATTAGGAGATCTCCAGACAAAATAATATTAATTCATTTGATGAATTATATACCATAACTCAATTTCTCTGCGCTTGAAATGGGTGTCGCTTCACTACAAATCCAACAGCAAGGATTGGCAGTAATGTTTTTTTTCTATCGTCTTCATAACAAACTTATACCTGTAAACACAACATTATGTGACTATATAATAATGATTAGAAGAAGTTCTCAATACCAGCTTATTTACTGAGGCCTGCTTATGTACTCAACAAGACATATAATTAACACAACGTTTTATGTAATTACAACATGTCCATAGTCAACACCCTTAACGAATTGCGTTAAGGCTCCCGCCTACCTAGAGATTTTTTCCGCGTTTGAGGCCGTGAAGCGCGGGAGCGATAAGGTTGACACTGGCACGCGCATCAAGTACCCATCATCGCTAAGCGCAAGGTTCTGAACTGCCGTACTGTGTTCTCGTTGTACTGCGTGTACCTATGGGATTTTCAGCAGTGGCCCTATTATTTTATTAATGGGATGTCTGCAGAAAGGTTCAATGCAGGGCCCTTGAGTAGTTTTGAATGTATCTAACGCCTATATTTTGAGATATAGCGCTTTGAAAAAGCCGGTTTTAACCTTTTTGGAGTGCTACGAAATAGTGTTTCTTATTAACATGACATATTGAAAGCACTCAACAGTCCTGGTCTGAAGTGCGTCTTCTTTATGTAGATTGCCACTTTAGACGCATGTTTAATAGGTTCGTTTAAAAACGTGCATTTGAAACAAACTGCAATGCAATTCAAGTGCTACGTAGGCAAGAGCCTGAAGCAAACATAGTTCCCTATCACTAACTTAATTCTTACTCTGTCCTACTTGGGAGAATAAAGTGGTTCTTTCAACTGTATCAAAATGCACAAAAGAGCAAACACATTAAAATTTGCTTTCCTTGGCATGTGTGCAATTTCAAAATAGTATTCTGATGAAAGTAAAGACCACTGAGCGAGCCTCGAACTCGGCTCCTTCAATTGTAATAGCCACTCTAATGGCCTGTGATCGGTCACTACTGTGAACCAATTACCATGCAAATAATAATGCCATATCTTTATGGCATATACTATACTCAAACATTCTTGTCCAGTAGTAGAATAAATTCATTCTGCCTTATTCAAACGTCTGGAAATATTCTGAGATAAGTCTACGCCTAAGGCAATACCGCAACTGTCACATGTCACAATAAAAAGTAACTCGAAATCTGGGTAACACAACACATTTTTCTCTCACAATGCATTGTGTAGCGTTTCAAAGGTTCGCTGCCTGTTTTCATACCAATATTAACGCTACTTCTTTCTTAGTAAAATAACTTATGGGCTGCGCGACTTTTGAAAAATTCTTGATAATCCTGCGGTAATATATAATTAGGCCTACAAACTCTCTAACTTACTTTACAGTAGTACGAACAGGATAAGTTGTACTTACAGCTATTTTCTCCTTACCTGGCTTTAATCACGTTTCTGAAACAACTTGTCCTAACTATTTCACAGTAGTTAACACGGAATTACATTTTTCCGGTTTCAACAGTAAGTTGGCTTCTCTCAGCCTAGCAAACACTCTACGTAAATTTTACAAATGTTTATTCTTAGTTTTAGAAAAAAAAATTATTATTGGGATATATAGAAAAATTGGTCCAGCAAACGCCACCAAATATTGTACACCATATTATCGGATGAAGGTCCATTTACAAAGCCGAATGAAATTCTGCGGCAATGACAATTTCCATCCAGAATTATCTTGGTCCTCTGCTGCAATTTCAACTTGCCAAAATTCACTGACACAATCCATGTTTAAACATATTTTGCATCGCTTTATAACTCTAATGTCTCATTGATCAAGGGTAATGGAAATGTGAAATGTTTTGGAAACTTATTAGACCTACGGAAATCAAGGACAGGTTTCACCTTGGTTCTGTACACTGTCTTCTGCATGACTAAAATCATAGGTGCCGACCAATGGCTCGAAGATTGTACTATTATTCTAGCTTCAACATAATGTCAATCTGTTTTTCAATATTTATTTTTGGCTCTGGGAGACTCTTTATGGACGAATTCTAATCGGTTCCGCATCAACTGCCTGTATTCTGTTATTTACTTCATCAGTGCAACCCAAAATTTACCCTTCTTGAGAAATGTGTATGTGTATTCCTTTAATGTCACAACTAAATAATTCCTTTCCACTTTATTCAAATTCTCTAAACTTAGATGTTCACTAAAGTCATCTACCTATTCCACCTCCGGAACGAAATCAGTGTAGCTGAGCTTTATATACTCACATAAATTTAACCCATAAAATATTTTATTTTAAATAATTTATTAAATTTCTTATATTTAATTTCTAATCAGCAACTTCTGTTCTATTAGAAATGGGCTTCGCATTTTTAATTAAAAAATTTACTAATTTTTAAATAGATTTATTTTCATTTTCCCCTGAATCTACAGGCCTCGCATACCTCTCAACAAATATTCGGGGTACATAACCAATTCCTCGGACCGATTAATTTATACAATAGGAACTACCGAGATTTAAACAACTCTATACGAACTTAACTCTAACGAAAACATTTCAATTACTGAATGGGATCAAATATAATTTTCTTCGCATCATATTCTCAGCGTATGCAACATGACTACGTGATTCATTACTAGGCGGCACTTCATAACACGTGTGATTAACACTTATCCCATTGTCACAAACGTTCCAATTCTTTACACAAACATTTCGGGGAGTTTCTGCCCCTTCGTCCGCCTATTAATGGAAGTTAAATATAGTTAGGCCCCTTTTCCCTAAACACCGTTCAACCTTCACTTGTGACTCGCTTGACATGGCTCCATTCACTGACAACACCCATAACGAATTGCTTTAAGGCTTTGCTATTCGGGGAAATCATTGCCACCCATTTCAGCTTGACAACCACTTATGCTTCAACGCATTGTTCTGAAAGTGAACCAGGACCCTGCCGTTTCAAATCCCCCACATCCTTGGATTATACAGAACTGTCACTCGACTGAGCTGTGGCACAAGGGAATTTATTAACACTGACATTGATCTGCATACTTATACAGGATGCCCCCTGAGAGTTGTTGTCCGCTTTGCCCAGGCATTAACTTACATACAGGAGCAATAGTTTTTGTTTTATTCCGGGTGGCAGCTGGTCCAGAGAGCCTCGGCCAGTTACTAAGTTGATCAGAAAGTTCTGTTCGTCCTCCAGTCCGTTCCCGCTCGTCATCAGAGGAATTCGGAGAAAAATTTCAGCATTCCTAAGAACTATTCATTGGGTTAGTAATATTGATAGCGCTCTAGTAGTTAGAAAATGTATGATCAGCGTCAACGGAGCTGGAGCTGGGACACATGACACCGAATCGGCCCAGGCGATGCGTAAACCTCCTGATGTTGCATTCCACTTCGACGGTGGCCATTTTGTAAGCCAGTATGTAAACACCCTGCTCTTACATTTCACTGCGACAGCGGCCATTTTGTAAGCACCTTGCATTCAATTTCGATGGGGGACGCAGTGATGCAGTGGTAGACGACATGCAAAACGTCATACTCTTGCATTCCATAGCGACGGGGAGCCATGGTGGTGCGGTGGATAGACAACTCACTGCCCGAGGCTGTGGCAGTCTGCGAACATTCCATGGCAGCCATTTTACCACATAGCATCAGGCGTGTCCCATACGACGACTCCCCCGACGTCATAACATACATAGTCCTAGGCTACAGGGGTGCCAAGGTGGTGAAGTGGTTTAGACAACTCACTGTCCGGGAGCAGAGGCAGCTTAGTGGATAGATGCCTCGCTTCTTGGGGGCCGATGTGGTGAGGTGGATATACGACTCGATTCGTGGAAGCCATGGTGGTGTGGTGGATAGACATCGCCTCAGGCGTGTCCCTACAATGACTCCACGACTTCATGACATAGCCCCAGCTACAGGTGGGTGTCCCTACAACGACTCGCAATAGCCTCAGGTGTCGGGGGTTTTTCGGAAATATATTGAAAATATTGTTTTGCTACAACTACCCAGGCTCCGGCGACATTGCCGATAAATTCTTTTTCAGCGACAACACCCATAGCCCCAGGCGATGCGAGATTTTTCGGAACGTATTTAAAATTATTATATTCTGCCACAACGCCCCAGGCTGTGCGCGGCTTCCACGATGTCACCGAGAAATTCCATTTTACCGCAACAACACACACACTTCATCGTCCCATGCAGCCGTGTGATTTTCGGAAAATTGTTTTAAAATATTATTATTATTATTGTGCTGAAGCCAAGAGGTTTGGGACTCTGTTGACTCCCCCCTAGAAATTCGTTTTATATATGCGGTACACTCACGACGATCAATCAGTATACATAAAAAAGTCATGCACACACAGCAGCAGCACACACTTACATAATCGTACTTCCAAGTCAATGTACCCGACTACATCACCCCAGTCTCGATCGTTCAAAAAACTAACATAAGTGTTGCGGTTTAAACATTTGCATATCAGTTCTATGGAGATCTTGCCACAGACCAACACGCACACACACATGCATCACTTACCTTCACCTAGAAAATGCTGCGTGGCCCTCCCCCTTACTGCCCACATGCTATGAGAATGTGGACGGCTCCTGGGCTGGGGATCGGGCAGTACACTATTTGTATGGCACTACCAATATAGTCTTGGTAACATCACAAGTATAGTGTACAGGTGGGTTAGAACACTGCTGCATATTGAAGAAAACAAAGCGAGCGTTTAAGCAATGGGAAACAGTATATATAATAGAGAGGGGCACTACAGTGTGGATTGCCAACACAGTGCGATGGTAAAAAAAAACAAGAGATAAAAGTCTCATGCGAGACAAGATGAACATGACTCTTGCATGTGCTGCAGTATGGTGGAAAACACACATACATGGAAAGCTGAATATGATTTTAGCATGTACTACAGTATGTTTGGAAAAAACATGCACATGTGTCACAAGAAGAATATGAATGTAGCATTAACTACAGTAGGTTGGAAAATGTACACATGCTTGACAAGCTGAATATGACTTTAGCATATGCTACAGTATGTTGGAACCCGAACACATGCTTGACAAGATGAATATGACTTTAGCATGTGTTACAGTATGCTGGAAAGTTACAGCAACTATGGCATACCTGGCAAGACCCCGCTTCCATGTGCTACAGTATACCTCTGGGGAAAAACACATAAAGGACATGCTGTATCATGCCTGGCAAGATAAGTTTGTAAGTTTGATGCTTGTATGTGCTACAGCATGCTACCAGCCAGCATATCTGGCAAGAAGAAGACTGCAACTCTAGCATGCTGAAACAGACTGAACGGACCAATAGTAGTATTATACCTGACAAGACGACTACTCCTGCATGTGCTCCAGTATACTGTAGGAAATACTGATAACCTACCTGACAAGATAGGAAAGTACCTCTTGTACGAGCTACAGTATGCTACAAGGCAACATACCTGGCAAGCATACTATATCTCTTGCATGTCTCTTGCATGTGCTACAGTATGCTAATCGAGATATATATTGCTACCAACACCCTCAACAATATACCTGACAAGAGAAATAAGACACTTGTAAGTGCTCCTGTAAACACTGCTGGAAAAAACACTCTCCGCGGACAGACATATATAACAATGCGGGCCTGACCCAGTGCTGTTTTTTAGGTATGCTTACCATAGGGGATGGTATGAATGGCATTATCCAGGACTTTAGGTTTGTCGTCCATCCACAAAAGAGCTAATTTGTTGGTATTCTCTGTATATACTTTCTGGTGGTACGACCTAATACTGATCGTATTCTCTACAATAATCTTTTGTATCCCCTTCGCGAGCTTTACCACCATATCCTGGCAGAGGTATGCGTACAGTTTCGCCCTTAGCCCGACAAACTCGGCCATATCATTACCTCCGCACTCATCATTAAATTTACCAATCACCTTGGCTTTGGTAGGTGAGTAGCAGGGATGAGTTGTAGAGTAACCGCTGGCAATTAACTCAGACATGAGTGCCGGGTCTGAGACAAGATTGCTGTAAAAGTCAGGGCAGGTGATCTCCATTATGTAGGAATCGGTGTCCATATAGGCGAGACATACACTGCCCCCATACCGCGCTCTCATTACATCGTAATAAAATCGATACATGAGAGTTTTCGACAGGTCAAGTACGGCAAAGCCAGTATATATGGGCTTGTCAAATCTTATGCTCTGGTGGCACAATTTGACTAGAGATAATGTCTCATCATAAATCGTCCTGCATTTAAATGACGGTCTCCAATTATGTTTCTAAGCTCGAACTTCTCTAGACACTAGTTCCATACGCTGGTTTTTACACCTATTTTCCACACACTTGCTATATGTGGCATTATTCATTAATTGAAAAAGTCCTTCTCGAAGGCCTTTGTGGCTACCTGGTGTTTCATCGTATCCATGTCAGTATACGGATTTCGCCACGCCTTCTACTGGAATTGAAGGACACTGTGAACAGCCTTCAGCCGCATCCCATGACCCAATGCTTGCTTCAGATTGACATAATGTACAATATAATGAAGCTCTCTCCAGGGTCGTCATGAGTTTCGTTTGTTTGGACCCGGGAGGACACTCGTTCACTTACAGGAATGGAAGATCCATATGCTCTTCGTGAAGAGCATTAGGGTACTCTACATCGACCTTCAGTATGCAGCCGACATTTCTGTCGTCCGGCACGGACATGACATCGATGTCCGTGGAGGTCCACTCAAAACCGCCATATGGGAGCGGAAGGGACATTGCCCACCTGTATAAATTATTGGCGTCTACATAATGACCGTAGTTAGATGGCCTGCTGGCATCATATGTGGCTGGTATATATCAATTTTTAGCTACCACATGCCGCTTAATACATTGGGCCACCCCTCCCTAGATACCAGCCTCAATAAGCAGGTGGAGGTCGAAGTCGGTGAGAAGCTCCAACTCCATATGCATCTTGCGCAACATCGCGTCAAACGAGAAACTGGGAGCTCCTACATACCGCACACAGTCAAGTTTATACATGGTTAAACAGAGCTCCCGGAAATTCTCGAAGACTTTGCACAGAATCAAGACGTCCATCTTCAGGTAGAGCTCGACATAGTCCTGGAGGGTGCGACAGCCTATGATGGTCCAGATGGTTTGTGCATGCTGGTAGTCTGCCACTCTAATGTTTCCTCCAGTAAGCCTATTGAAGAAAGACTATTGCTGGCAACCACGGTTCGGGGAGCTTCCCCCACGAGTTGACAAAATCGCAAGGGAATACACCTTTGTGGGTCACTAGCTTGAGCTGCTCTACCATGAAGAAGCTGGATGTTAAGTGGAAGTTGCTGGATGGCAGATTCAGTGCGAGTGTTGCTAGGCTGGTAGACATGAATGAAAAATTATCTATAAATTAATGTAAATTTGTCGCCCAAACTTTTACTGAAGGAAAAGAGGTTTTCCTCAGTATTCGGAATAATAAATATGTCCTAGGGATCATAGCCAAGCTGCTTTATAATGAAATTGTCATCATACATTAAATTATAGAAGAGTATCGGCAGTCTCTGGGGGTGGCGGCGAAGCTTGTTGCTGCTATTACAAGCTGCCCCGATAAAATAGCTGGTGAAGAGATCACGGCCGTGCACCTTATGGTTTGCTCTGGTGAACACGCCTGAACAATGGCAGCAGGTAGTGGCTAGCATATAGTCAGCCCGTTCGCCGAAAGTTAGTGAGAGCATAGACTCGGACTTACTATGTATGGTTTTCACCAGGTGACCTATCCTAACCACCTCTTCTATAAAGCGTTTCGACGCACCTTCGCCTGTGTAACATATTACACCCAGGGGTAGATTGGTCATCTTGGAGGCAGGAATAATGGTATTAGCCACTTTAATGTATTTACCATAACTAAAGGGCTCTTGTTTTTGATACCTGTAAATGTAAGACGGGTCTGGGTTTGGCTGACACATCTGGACAGGCACCAGCATTGCCTAAAAGTATGTATATACCACTATATGCACCTTATCGCCATTCTGATAATTCTGGAACTTGAGCACTGGTGGCCTGCCGTTCTTGTCCGGCTGTGGCATGTCGGAGCGAACAGCTGAATGGCCATTGCAATACTGCTTGTTCTCCGCCAGTTTTTGTGCACCTGTCAGCCCCATCAAAAGTGGAACATCTGCATAGGCCTTAAGGCAGTGCTTACAGTTATCTACATGTCTAGTGTGTGACATCAAATGGGAGCATACCAGACATGAGAAATGAGTTATATAGCAGTAGTGTGTGTTTTGGTTCTCCTCTGTGGTGAGTAGCAGCAAATCAAAGTGCTGGGCCAGTTCATCACCTGTCACCTGTATTGGCATTATTTTCGTATTCTCATCGAGTGTGTATATGTTCACGCTAACCCCAGATTCGCTCTCAAATGTAGCAATTTGCCTTAGAGGGGTGGGAAACTCTATGGTGGTAAAATCGAAGCGTGTCTCAAGACTGAAGTAATGCTGGTCGATGCGCTTCGGATTCTCATACTCCACATAGTGTGCCGGGATCGCCCCTTTAAAGCACTGGAGGTCGGCGTTTTGTGGGTTGATAATAGAATGTTTCGCCTCTATACCTACAGGCAGGGCGATGTAGGAGGATACACTAAGGGGGTCGAGCTTAATGATATGTAGCTGAACTTGGATTACAGATGTGAAGGTCCAGCCACTACTCTTCCCCATATACTCGGCCTCCTCCTTGCATAGCATTGCAATAGCATTCGACACAGCCTTTTCTATGTTGGCTACATTGTATAGAGGCATGTTCTTAGTCTTTAATGCACACTTATCTACCTCGGCGTCATGTGGCTCTGGTTGGCTATATACAAACTCGAGAAATAAATTTAATTTCACCGCCCTCTGGTTCTAGATTTCCTGCTATAGCAGGCGCCTCAAATATCTACAGCTACACTCGAGGTATTCTCGGTGACATACATTTTCATTACGCCGCAAAACGTGCTCTCTACCTCCACAAACCCATACGAGTTACACTCGCCAGTGGTATGAATAGCTCCACGATGAGTGCGACCCTGGGCCACACAAGCCAATGGGATATTAGATGGACCTAGCTGGGGAATTGTCGTGCGAGCCCTTTTCGCCGGTCGAGAGGTTTTGTCAGTACCATTACACTTTGTGCTGTGTGCACGCAGTGTATCTGTTCTGGTAAATTGCTGCCCACAATTCCCACATGCCAATGTCAAGGCATGAGGGTTCGCCCAACAACTGCGTCCATGATGACGGGCATTACAAGAATGCCCGCAGCCTTCATTACAGAATGTGCAGTTGGGCGATGCGGCCTGTCTGATCAGTCCTTTACATGTTACGATATGGGCAAAAAGTTTGTTGGTGCAGACGAATATCTGTCTGTACCTGTCGCACAAGCACTGTGCTGGCTGCCAGAATGGATTGAGAACACAATTATGCTCGTGTCAAAATACATTCTGGCGATCTGTAAACATTGGGTCACAAAATCCACACTGTAGGATAGGCCTACATATAAATGGATGAACTATATTAGGGGTAGGCGAAGCAGCTGAGGAAAGAAGCAAAGATGTTGATGATGAACTTGTAGATTCAATTTTGTGGTTGTGGGATGTAGTTGCAGGTCAGGCATGATCCTACGGGGAAACAAGGTTCTAGGATAGTTCTCAAATATATGTTTATATAAAGGCAAAAAGTATTATTATTATATTTTAAAACAGTATAGAGCGGGAAAATACGAAACGTAAAGTGTATTCGCAGGGCCTCGAACCCGGGAGTGATATGCGTACAGAGCCTATTAGATGAGGTGAACGAAGAGTATAAACAGTATAGAGTGAAATGGTTATGATATACACCCCCCACCGCCCCTCCCCCCACACCCAAACATGGGAGAGATATTTGCTTTCAAAACAGTGTGTGAGAGTGAGTGTAAATGGCTACGATATGCATCCCCCCGAGTCTCGTACCCAGGAGGCGCGTGTACAAAATGCAAGTTGTATGGTGAACATTTGAGTACGGCATGAATACTAATAAAAAATCAAGCAGCCAATAGCAAATATGAATGGTCTATGTAGCTGATTGTCCCAACCAGCCTACATGTGACGACAGTTTTAAACAGGATAAGATGATGCAAGTCGCGTATGCAGTCCAAGGCCTGCGATGTATGAATGTACACAGCGGTAGGTAGTGGGAGGTTAACAACAGGACCTGTTGTAATTGCCATACTCTGGACGACAACAACTACACAATGTACAGAATACCTTCACTGAATAAGGATCATCAACACATGTGCTGACCTTGCAGTGAAAACTCTCATCAACATATTGCAACATACACATGCAGGAGAGCCAGTGCGATTGACCATTATATCATCAACATCAGCTTATATATCCACATCAGGCCTACACGTGCTCGGCGAGTAGATAGAGTAAACAAAATTGGCTGCTGGGAAACACTGTGTGTGAAACAGTGGTGACTATGTACACACGTGATCACAGAACAATGATCATTACAAACTTATATATGTGCGGTACTGCAGATATATTCAAAACAAAATGAGGAATAGAACGTTATGTAGCTAAAATACAGCTTCTCATACGATTGCTAATGTACCGAAACACTGACTCAGTCACACATCTAATATGCCCGATAAAATTATATTTTATGTGTATGTAAAGTAACAATTATAGGATGTTTTGGTTTTCCATGAGCTCGGTATGATTTTAATTTAATATGTATACTACTACTTTTACTACTAACATTCACTTTAGATATGTATGTGATAGAAGTATAACATCATTACGCCTGCAAATACGAGTAAAATACCTCAAAATATTATTTGAATTCATTCAGTGTGTTTAATGTAAAATGTTTACTACTACTAAAATTCATACCAAGCTGTCACTATGTTTTTAATACTGAATAACAATACAGTCTCCACGAAAGGTATCAGTTGACGACGATGAAAGTGCGTATCAATGTTGCTTCCAACCAAAATGAGATAAATTTAATACTCTGTCTTAAAGCGTTGTGATGCGGAAAGAAAATCAAACACCGATTATCCCTCTAGAAAGTATAATAATAGTAATACTTTTGTTTTATATCTACTCGCCACTCCATCGCAGCGAAACAGATGTACACTTACCAAAAGCAGATTGTTAAATAGTGTAGCCGGTGCAGTTTCAGATGCAGGAGTGATGATACTGAACACGCAGAGCTCAGCAGATATTACTGTGATGATGCTTATACGACTGGACGTGTATAACTCAGCAGACAGATAACAAGTAAGTGTTTAGAAATCTTGGGGGGGGGGGGGCATATAAACCCCTTCCCTTAAGGCGCGTAATACGCAGAGAGTTTTTAGACATCAACAAAACGTTATGTGACTGCTTCCCGTCCGTTCGCAGAGCACATCTCCAGTGTGGTTAAGAGTCTTCAAATAATTTATTATTTTATATCTCAGCATATGAAATACACACACTCTACCTAATTGTACATGAACCAAGACATCTGTCAGCAAACTTGTGATTGACACTTACTACAACATACCTATATGGCAAACAGTAACATATATATAAATAAATTATCTCTTTAATATTCAAGTAACGAAGACTTCAAAAGTAGTGTTCGTAATGTTTGATTAAATTACAGTTAATATAGTGGAACGTCAGTTATATTAGGTTTAACATCTCACATGTCTTTTCCTTTAATAAATAAAAAAAAATATGCTAGCAGTGTTCAATTCAAAAAGGGGATTGTGTGTGTGTACTGTTTGTGGTTAACTACTTTTAATATACTTGAACATTTAAGTTTCTGGGTATGTATGTGCTTGTCATATCAACCAACAGAAATAAGAATACCAGAGATTCAGAACACTTATATTGTCACATAATAAATATATAATTTATTTTATTAAAACATAAATTACTATACATATATTTACATAATAAATATACATATTTCTTCTTTCAATTAATACAGACAGTGAGATAGCCATATTAGTATCCCAAGAAAATATATATACAATTTTTTTTTCACTTAACACAGCAAGGTAATATACAGTAGAATCCCGATAATTCGTATTGTCAAGGGACTGAATGTTAAATATGAATTATCGAGATATTCAAATTAGCGGGATTACCAATAATCGGGAGCAAAAAAATAAAAAATACATAATAACGAGATTAATGCAAATTTGCATTAATGTATAATGACATCAATAAAAAACACATAAAATTTACATTTAAAAAAACCTGTAATTTTTTTTTGTGCAAGCCTTGCAGACTGGTATTGTCGATGGCTTTGTCAAGCATGTTCAAAGCAGAAAATACTTAATCGCCAACGTCTGATTTCGCTAAGAAATGGCGCACGATGTTGATGTATTGTTAAGCCACTTTAGGTGTAATTGTCGGCACATCATCTTCGTCAACACCTTCACCATCAATGTCCTGAGATGGAGCCACAATTTCGTCATCAGTTAGAATCCCCGCTACCGCTAGGCCATCGTCAAAATGGACGAAATCTTCAAACGTTATAGAATTGTCTTTATTTTGAGGAAGACAATTCCAATTCACAGGGCATTCTAAGTCTTGTTCAGTAACTGCTGATTAAAGTTGAACCTTTGTAAATCCACAAGCACGAAAACAGTTTTTTATTGTGCTTTCGCTAACACTTTGCCACGCCTTGTGAGCAATGTTCATGGCTGAAAATAAGGTGATTTTATGATCCTTCCCATCCTCGATGCTGTCAAGGAGTTGCATCACTACTTCCTTGCGATAAAAGGTTTTGAACGTTTTAATTATGCCCTGGTCTAGAATCTGCAGCTTAGAAGTAGTGTTGGCAGGCAAAAACACAACATTAACATGACTGAGCGGTGGGGTATTGTTGTGGGCTGTACAATTATCCATGAAAAGCAGAATTTTTCGCTGCCTTTTCTCCATATCAGCATTCACTGATCGTATCCATTCCTTGAATTATTTGCCCGTCATCCGCGCTTTTTTGTTTGCACGATAGGTCATCGGAAAAGTTTTCATTTTTTTAAAACATCTTGGTTTGGCTGATTTGCCTATCATGAGCGGTCTTAATTTCTCAGATCCATCCATGTTGGCGGCCAACAATATGGTTACACGTTCTTTACTATTTTTTTCCGCCATGACACTTTTCTTCCTTAAAACACATTGATCGGTCGGGGAGACACTTACAAAATAACCCCGTCTCATCGGCATTACAAATATTGTTGGGCTCATAAGAATCAGTTATTTCTCCTAATTCGTATTTCCACTCAGAACAAACGTCGGCCGATACACTCGCACTTTCCCCACTAAGCTTCTTAAATTTTATGCTGTGCCTTTTTTTAAACCTATCAAACCAACCATCACTTGCACGAAAGTCTTTAATTCCCATTTTTTCTGCGAAAACTTTTGCTTTTTCTCTTAAAATGTTTCCTCCAACTGGCACATTCGAATTCCGTGCTTGCGCAAACCAATTTTTTTAATTATCTTCTAGTTATGGATACTTACCAGTTTTAAAGCGCTTTACTTTTCTGTCCGATGTCTGGGAGGCGATTTCGTCCTTGTTCTTCAGAATTGATGTTATTGTGGAAGGAGGAACGTTATAACGTTTGGACACGTCAATTTATTTATCACCACCGGCCACGGCGTTAATGATTTTTTTTTCTAATGGAAAGACACTTATTAGCTCTTTTCGGAGGCATGGCTAAGACCGAATTGACTAACTTTTCACTCGCACTGCTCCTTCCTAACCTCTCATAACTGTAGACCGGACAGGAAAGCGCTTCTTAGTTCTGGGAATCACAGACACATCGCCTCACAGCCTACCCGGCGTCATTACCTGCCCTTCAAACCCTCCTACGTCCCTCAGTACCCTTCCGGTCTTTTTTACCCTGCCCGAATTGCATAAATCTAGAGCTGGTGTACAGTCTAGGGTTACAAACATTACGAGTTAACGAGATTTTTAAGTTGGAAGTAAGAATTATAAGACGTTTCTAATTGAGCTCGAGCACCAAAATAAATACGTATTATCGAGGGGACCGGAAAGCAATGGTTTTTTACGAATTAAAGGGATTTTCTCAAGGGACCGGCTAATTTGCACGAATTAGCGGGATATACGAATAATCGGGATGCGAAATATCGTGATTTCACTGTATATCCATATTGTCACATGTAAATATATTCAATTTTGTTTCCAATTAACATGGAAAGTAATATACACATATTTTTACCACAAGTTACAATATACTATTGTCAATCAAAACAGAAAGTAAGATACAGATATTTATATTGACAAAATCAAAATACAATTTTTGTTAAAAAAATTTAAAGTTACATACAATTTTTTTCATGCCTTCGAATATCAATCTGAGATTTGTTTCTAAGCTACCTACACTCTCCAGCTGTGTACGTATTGTGTGTAGCATACCCGAACCTTCGCCTGATGCATTAAGGTGGTCGACTAGTTTAGCAGAAAGGGAGGCAAAACCCTAATTGTCGAACTGTTCGAGCTTTGTCTGAACTGCAGTAAGCTTGTCTTCCACACCAGTTAGCTTGCCTGCACTTTCGTTCGCTGCAAGTACATTATCCCACAATGTCGCTGCGAGGGTCGTAAGAGCCCTATAATCAACATGTTCACCCAAATCGAGAAGCTGTGCCTCCACGGCAGGCAGCTTGCTTGCCACTACACTCCGCATATTATAAAATAAAATTTGAAAATTTTTATTCACTGTAACAGACATCGTACTGACGGCATCGAGGTTAGATTCCAGCTTCTTACTTATTGCAGATAGCATGATGTCACTTGCTGTCTTGTCATTATGGTGACTGTCTAGTATAGCAGTGAGACCGACAAGAACATGAATGCTAACTTGCTCAGTCACATCGTTAATTTTCTTCTCCATAGCTGAAATCTTGCTAGCTAACGTGTTTAGTTTCAGTACATCTTCCGATAATTTGTGAAGCTGGGCCTCCATCTTTGTAGACAGTTCATTCGTGTTGCCTAACAGTCGACCTTCCACAGTTTCGAGTGCATCTCTAGTAGTTAAGGCAGTCAGTTGGGATACATTGTCGATTAATGTACCAGGCCGATGATCCATGTTAGTAGTTAGTATATTGGTATCTAAGAGGCGGTCTTCCACAGTGGCGAGCTTCCCACCCAAAGCAGACAGTTTCCTACTGTCTTCTGTCAATAGTCGTAATTCACTTGTCATGGTCGTATGAACTCTGCTGGCTATTCGCTCGCTCACTACACTCAGTGCTGTCTCTAAAGCGGTGATCCAAGCCATTCCTGACATTAGTGTACGAATATGCGTCTCAACACTAGTTTTAAGTGGCACCACTGGCCGCAACGCTTCCACAGTGACGCTTCGAACAAAGGATAAATTAGCTGCATCGCCGCGATGTTTCGCTCTGCTAGATTCTTGGCACGTTTTCCTCTGAAACTACAGTTCCTGTCGATATAATACGGCTTTCCGGCGCATGCGTCAGGCTGCTATGACCGAACTTGGATACTGAGTAGCTCATACTTCACTGATGATCGATAATGAACAGATCAAAACCCCTACAGTACCATCCCTTATCAAGTGAAAAATTCATTGCTATCACTAGGAAACCATGTAGTTCGCACCAGTAAACATGATCAAATGTCTTTAATTCTGTCGAATATCATATCAGTATTAACATGGTCAGAGTTGACATGACATAAATTCAAGTCGTCCATACGAAATAGGACAAGGAAATTAGCATTGTCATGTAGAAGCTGTTTAGGCATGCTTGAATACATTTTACACAGGTAAATATAACCCACTGCTACATGGCATCCCATGCTGAAATGCTGCTGCATTGTCGCCTGTTTGTCTTATGCTACATCGTCGAAAATAAAAACAGAGTTTTGTAAGGCGTTACTTGGCTGCACGACCGCATCATTGTTACTAAATGGAAAATAACGAAGTCTGTCCACGGTTTGTACTATTTGTGTTAGGCATAAGTACTATGGCTGTTGTAGTGATTTCGAGTATAGGTTAATGTTTTCGAACCGAAGACTGTTGTGTTCCCCCAGAAGGCTGAGAAGCACACATGTCTTACCTCAGTTCCTTGGTCCTGCTATGATAATACGTACGGTTCTAGGTAGTAGCATTCCATGACATAATCTGAAGACGTTAGTTTCATCGTCGTTGACATCACTGATGCGGACAGGAATCATTAAACGTGACAGACGTGCAACACTTTCTCAGATTGGCGCAGATTGGATTTGTGGACAGCCCTGCAGGATTCATGGTGTGAATTGTCTCCTGCATACCTTCAGACATTAGTAGAGTCCATGCCACGGCGTCTTGTGGCACTTCTGCGAACTCGGGGAGGGGGGACCCTACACGATATTAGTCAAGTTTAACAGGTTTTTTTGGCTCTTCAGTGTATGATGGTAAGCACCAGTGCTCTACGAAGGGCCACACAAATCACAGGGACTCTGAAAATACCTACGACACAAGCAGTAGCAGAAGTACTTGTCCTCGATTCACATTCTATCACATAATAATTACACTGTAGACTTGACTCCTCTTTGATCGATGGCTCTATGCTGCTAGTACCAAAATCCGACTCATCAACACCAGGTCTGTCAGTAGCAGAGCAGACATCAGCAGCCCCAGGAAGACACCTCGATAGGTGGCGACAGCGACGAGTTTGTGCAGGTTCATCTCTAGAACATGAGGCAGAATCATCCATGATGAGTACTTACACGAGTGCCTGGCGTCGGCAATGCACTCGGCAACATCTGGTAGTCCGATTTGCATTTCTCTTCTTGGATCTAGGTCGCTGGGAGCGGACCGATGGTTCGTGCCCTGCCTGGAGCGAATCCACGGTACAGTCTGGCACATGGATGGTCATTAGTCCGTGCCGGGCCGACGATTTGGTCCATAGTGCAGGAAATCTTCGTCTACAGCTTCATGCTCCTGTACATTCTCTTGAATTGGTAGACAATTGGAAAATGTGCGTATCGCCAGTGCTGTATGCCACTGCCATCGCAGGTATCGGTGAAGGTGTGATGATATCCATATTATGTGATGAAACTATACTCCATACTACCGTAGTCTGGCTTGGTGCTTGTGTAAATGTTCATCGGAGAAAATGTAGTCGTGGTGACGATCACGCCTCTAGGCGAAGACTAAACTAGCAGAATTTTTTTTTCTAACTCCTATAAAACTAAGTGTTAGGTGTTAGCTGTGGTAGAGAAGGGAGTTAAGTGCATCTCAGCGCTAAGCAACTTATGCTTACAAGGGAAGGGAATCTTACAAAGAGACATGAATGGCAGCTGCAAGGGAGTGGGCTCCCATGGTCGCAATTGGGGCAATGACATCTTCCCTGAGTGTACTTATAGATAAACTACTATAACTAAAAGATAAATGGAAAAACCGGCATAGACTACATAGAAATCCATTCGACAGGAACGAATTCAAAATTGTTACATGCATTAATAGAAAGTGTTGCAGGAGACAGATAGGTAGGAACCGTGCTCTTTATTAGTGTATAGAGAAGAGTTAGTGGGTAGAGAATTATAAGTGGGTAGAGAATAAACAAGCTTGTCGATTTTTCCCACTTATAGATAGTATCGATGTAGATCAGGTGTGTCACCATACGGGAAAAAATATCTGTTACTTTTCGAGAAGATCAGGTGACTTCGTGTCTAGTCGTAGGCAGCCGATTCCCGGTCCAAGTACGAGGCACACCATTTGTGCAGCAGCTGCACGTTGTTCAGTGAGCAGGCCCAGTTAGTTTCTGACCTGTTGAAGACATGACGATGCGACTCGCCGTAAAGTTTCGTCAGCTTGCTAAGCGAAGGACATTGGTGCTCGGCCCGCACATCAATAAATTCGACTTAAAAATTGCATAAGTCACTAAGCTATTTTTTCTGCTCAAGTCCTTCTATGTAAATCGAAGCCTTTGGCTACTGCATCAGCAAGTCGCGTAAAATATTTCCCCTCTGATGAAATGGAATCTGGCCTTCGTCCCATTACAGTTTTAAGTAGTACTTGGTTAGCCAGTCGTTCGACTTCTTGCTCTTCTCGTCCAACAGTTTCCACGAATAAGAGGGTTGAAGGAGCATGTGCGTGTTTTGCCATCGTCATCGTAGGACACTGCGATCTTCTTGAGCATGGTGCCATTTTGACTCTAGAAACCCTGCTGATTAAAGTACATTTTGAAGTTGAAGATGCTCGAAGAAGAATAAACAGTTCTATCATGTGAACACTCATATTTATATTTTCTCAGATGCACTCACTGCAGTATTTTGACGGCGTTGTCACAGAAATAGTATGATAAAAGCCGGCCATGAAGATTTAGGCAGAATTCATACGTGTTGACAGGAATATATCCATGTTTAGTGAATTCAATCCTGCAATCGATCACATTTGAGGTAATACGCTAGTCCTGTTTACCCACATCGAATACCATGAGCGGAGCCAACCTCTTGGAAGTATCAGGGCTCAGTATCGTGGATTGGGGACATACATACCATGCATTTTGGAATTGAGCATACATTTGTTATGCAAGCAGATAATGCTCATTTTCAAAGTTCATGTTTATGTCAACGTATGGATAGCTTTCACTATTAAAAAACATTTTCATACTATTTTCTATTTGAAATGTGTCGTACTGCAAGCGACTCACTCTCACATTTCCGGACTGTAGCACAATTATGATGTACCTGTGGCTCTTAAGTCAAACAGGACTTCACCATCAAGTTGATGTGCAGGCTTGCTGGCATTTCGGGGTACGTCTCGAGACTCCATCACATGAAAGCCACTTCAATGTTTTCGCCATCTTCCACATTCTTCAACATTTTTATGTGTCCAGCAGAGCTCAAATGCACATGGCGCACTGTCCATTCGACAGACTGTAGTTTCAGATGCATTGTCTCCAGGTTTTCTCCCATACAGACGATGGTGTCTGCATGTGTATTAGCTAGAAAGAAACAGCCGCAGTTTTGCTTCAAACTGAAGGCAAATCCCAATACCATGGAAAATGGAACGAACACTTCGAACTTGTCTCCGTGGTATATAGGAACACTGTAATCATCTTCGATTTCCCAGACTGATATCTTGGCCGCAGACAGCTCATGCGGCGTGATCAAAGGGTAATTTTTGATCTAAGAAGTTATCCGCACATCTCGTGACTGGCCCACCTCAACACAATTTACGAAATATTTGACGCGATTGATCAGGTGCAGAATTCCATTGCTTGTTATTTTCGTCGACGCTGGGTAGGACTCGTCTTCTTATGTTAGAGTCCCCCTTAATCGCAGGAAAGATTGACAAAGAAGAGAACAGATATATTGTTGTTAGACCGATATACGAATTTCTGATTGTAGTGTGTATGATCCGACAGGAATTGCTGGTATACGTGAAGTTCCATCTACATCTCACTTTCTTCAAAAACAACCAGCTCGTCGATGTTTATGTAATCTTCCATGACGATTAACTTCAAAGCCGAGATTGCGGAGGATGATTTATTTTGGATGTGTTAACACCTTGATGATCAACATCGTACTGATTGCAGGTTTTGCATTACACTTTGTTTTATAGCTTCTGGTCTTCATAAACCGTATTCCCATATTCTTAAATGCAGGCGTAGGGTGATTTCTTAGTTCCGCAAGTTCACCAAGTCTCCATGATTGTCAACGACTGTCAGGACCACCTCATGTGCTCTCTACGTGACAACCAGAACACAAATTATGTTTAGAGTGCTAGGATCAGTTTAAAATCTGGAGGGAACATAGGTGAAAATTCGTGCATCGTATTTCTGGGCCAACATTGAGGTATGTGCCACTTGCTAAATTACACTTTATTCGTATGTTATTGACCAGCAAGTTGTTCACGGGCAACGACAGTTCATGTGTTTTTCCAGCTTCGGAGATGTGTGCTCAAACCCCAGAATCGGTCCAATAGTATCCAGTTTCGTTAAGTCTATATCTTCGCTGCATTTGATGACACTATTCAGAGTATTGGGATTCCCATATAGTTCGAATTCTGTGTCGGGGAGCAACAAATCTTCAATGTACCTGGCAATGTTTTATATTCCATAAGAGCCCATGAACAGCAACACTCCACCGAAGACAGTTCCACATTTTACGACACAAATTTTACAGTTTTTCATCGGTGTTTGGTATCGCATTGTAGGTTTGAAAATCGACAAGGCCTATGCACAATTCCCCCTCCAGATCGAGTGGCGAAAAGTGTACAGCACTCAGGTTGGAGGTACGACCTGTCAAGGTAAGCTTATCGACATGACCGATGGTTTCCCTTGGATGTATAGCCATTTTATATTATTACTTGCACAAACGAACCAGGAAGCGAAGACACAAATGTCCACAGTTCCATGTCTTAGGTATCTGCTCCATCTGGTAGTTATATGGAAGCTTAGTTCATTTCAGGTACTATCGCAGTTCGGGTGGAGGATGCAAATTCCTAAAACTATCATAATAGTTTGCATGTTTGACCAATTTTACGTAAGATACCCAGTGCGTACCGGCCCTGGCTGCAGTGTATATATTAATAGTGACATATTTGTTTCTGTTGCATTAAGGGGGCAAAGCATGTCGCATGAACACTGCCTTAAATAGTGTATCTTTAATTTGCGTGCCTACAGATCCAAATCCATGTTAGTGAGCGGTCGCTTCGGCAGTGAATTCATGATTGCCTGGTCCTGCTGTGTCGCTTTTGCACATTTCTGCCTCCTACTGAGTGTGGACTTAGGAAGAGGCTTTGGACATTTTTACCCATGGCAACAGTTTCCATATTTGTGTTGTCACTGGGACTCGGACAACAGCTTCTGTTCGTTCGATGATGTGTTGATGGCTCAGACGATACTACTCGTGGCTCCAATTAGGCCCCGAGGGCCCCGAGAGCAGGCAAAAGCAATGGAAAAAATCTGCAAGTAGCTATTTTTTTGGACATGCATGCTTCTCTTCTCTTTGTCACAGCTTTTGCTTCACTTGTGCCTATCTGTTGCTCTTAGCGCCTGTTCACATTTTAACCTGTGCCTTTCTCTTGCCCTTATCTACCATTCCTATCTTCACCATGGCCTTCATCATATTGGATACGCCCCACGTGGCTATTTTTTCTCCGAGTCCGGTGTCTTGCAAATTTCTTATTTTGTCGGCCATCTGTGCAATTATATTGTCTGCCTGCTATCGGGATTCCAGATCCTTGTTTAGGTAGTAAGCGATATCGTGTTTCTTGCATGCCTCATCCAGTGCATTGATGCCTGTGTCACCACATGACAGCATTTTAGCTACCTTGGTTCCTAGCCTGCAGAACTTGTATCCAGGATTATACAGCTCGAACAGTAGTTTGCTAATCAGCGTATCGACGACACAAACTTGATTTTAACTTTTTGTCACATTGTGGTGAGGTGAGCGATAAAAGTATATTATACTTTTTTGATAAAATTTTTTTCTAGACTTGAAACAGATTGGATGTAATGTGCTAATGATGCATCTGCTTTGTCGCTTCTGTGGTAAAGCATTTACAACTTTACACAGTGTGCATAGACATGAAGTAACTACCTGCAGGATGAAAACTTCAAGTATATAATTTCAATGCAAACTCTGTCAACCACAGTTTTCCTGCATGGATGATTTAAAGAGACATTAAAAAATTTGCCGCACTGATTCTATGCATCCACAATCAGCACCACGCATACCTAAAACAGCACCTCATGTACTACAATCAGCACCATATGCACCACAAAAAGCACAACAATCAGCAACACACACACCATAATCAGCACCACACACACCACAATCAGCACCACACACACCACAGTCAGCACCATATGCACCACAAAAAGGACCACAATCAGCACCACATGCACCATAAGCAGCACCACAATCAGCATCACATGCACCAAAATAAGCACCACACATGCCACAATCAGCACCACATGCACCATAATCAGCACTACATGCACTACAACCAGCACCACACACAACACAATCGGCATCACATGCACTACAATGAGCTCTGCATTCTCTGCATGCTCCATAATCAGATGCACATGCTCGGCAAGAAAGTAGTGGTAACATAAATATTATAAAACAATATTATTAAGAAAGTTATTTAAAAAAATTACCATAAAAATTTATAACAATTAATAATTATTAAAAAATTTATTTTAAATTATTTATTTTAAATATATTTGAAAAAAAAATTTTATTTCCAGATNACATGCACTACAACCAGCACCACACACAACACAATCGGCATCACATGCACTACAATGAGCTCTGCATTCTCTGCATGCTCCATAATCAGATGCACATGCTCGGCAAGAAAGTAGTGGTAACATAAATATTATAAAACAATATTATTAAGAAAGTTATTTAAAAAAATTACCATAAAAATTTATAACAATTAATAATTATTAAAAAATTTATTTTAAATTATTTATTTTAAATATATTTGAAAAAAAAAAATTTATTTCCAGATTTCCCCAGCACCATGCTCACCAGCGCCTCTACTCCCCACACCTCCTCCACCAATGTTTCTCATTGACTAATTGCCCCACCGCCTCCACTGCACTCAAATCCACCAGCAATGTTTCTCATTCTATCGTATGCAGCAATCTTGGTTTTTTGGTCGTCATTTGTGTATACATTGCTGGAGGATGCCATCTTGGATTTCATATGTTTTCATCACCTAGGTGGTGCTAGTGTATTAATTAACCTACCAGGCGAGATGTAGATTTAGCCACCAGGTGGCAGCCATATTAGTTTATGATTTTAAATTGTAGGTTGCACTGTCAGCATCCTCCATTTTGGATTCAATTTTTAACACATTTATTTCTCGATAAGGCCGGCTACTATCGGACTGTACCGAATGGTGACATTGACCATTCCTGTAAAGTATGTGAAATTTCATAATATTTTTTTTTTGTTTTGTTATTTAGTACAAGAATTTTTATTTAAAATAATTTTATGTCAAGTTTGGAGGTTTTTTAAATAAATATAACACAGGGTTGTTTTTAAAAACTATTTTTTATTTGGTAATGTTCAAAATAAGAAATGCACATGTATATTAATTGCAATCTTCAGTGTTCACCACAAGATGTGCTATTCAGCGACCCAAGTATTGAGGTCGGCAGGAAAACCCACCACTTGACATACGCCCTTCCGTTACATCGTTTCGGCACCTTCTAGACCAAATACACATCTGAAAACTTTGTAGGTTGGATCTCCTCAGCGTATAACTCAACATGGGTGGGAACATTATTCAGATCCTCGAGAAAGTAGGTTCTCGGACCATAGTTGCGTATGTGTCGCACATGAAAGAGTTCGCGGCTCCAATTAACCGTGAAACCTTTCTCTAAGATGCCTTTCTGTTTGGAGATGCGCACCAGGTCGCCAACATTTACTTAAGCTTATGTGCTTATGTGGGTCCCTTCTTTTCACCTAAGTGTACAATGTTTGAAGAAGGATGTCGTTTTTCACATCTTCGGACTTCATGCCAGTAGTAGAAAGAATGGTAGAATTGTTCTTGCGAACTAGTGCCAACAATTATTTATAGGCCTTGTCCCAAGCACATATGTAGTATCATCTCACCGAGGTCGGCTTGAAATATATCGTTAATCCCACATATCAACTACCTTGTGGCTGCGGTAGATGCGTCTCTATAATATGTGCATTTCTTTGGCGATTCCCAATCAACTCATTCTATGTAAACTCCCTCTTAAAGTTCTTCGACGATTGAAATTATCTCGTTAGTATGGGAGTAATTTCCAACCCTTTGCGAAGCGAGCAGGAGCTGCAGCCTATCGACCAGCTCGTTCGGGTCGTCCCAGAATACATAGTGGGTGTTCTTGTCGTCGTCTCTCTTATTTAAAGCTTCGCTGCTTTTCAGAGCTTGGCTGCTCAAGAGGTCTGCGATAATGTAGATCGTTTCGTGATCTTCGTCCTTATAAGCACCAGTCTCGGGATCATTACCTTGGTAAAGCAAGTGCGTGAGTTTGAGCAAAGTCTAGTATTAACACAGGTTGGTTACTGTAAAATCCGTGGGCTCCTTGCAAAATAGAAGTTCATATAGCCTGGGGGTTCCACGTGTCTTGTAATAGCCAACTCGGATGATCCAAGTTGGAAGAACCCCTATTTCATCAGCACCAAGGAACTATTTATAATTATGCCTGTATACACTATATGTCATATCATTATTGCGAGATGTCTACAATCTTAGACACTGGCGTACAAGAGCGTTGGGCTTGAAGACTCGCTTCCGTACTTTTCTTGTGTGGCAAATCCTCATCCGATCCACCGTTCCAATCCTTCTGTATATCATCATTTTTTTGCTTCTTCAAAGACTCAGCATTATCGTCGATTTCGGTCTTTGTGGCTATGGGTGCTCCATCGCTCTCCCTGAGTACATTGAAATTACGAGTAATGGGGTTTAAATTTCTTAATTTATAAGGTCGTGTGAAATTTTGACTCTCTTAACAAGCAAATACTTCTATCGAATAGATTGTATCGTCCGAAGCAGGTCGCTGGCAATGTCCGAAATCGCACTGAATAAATATTGTTACTGTTACTCCTCTTTCATAGGTTTAGTTTTGGGTATATGCCAAAAAAAATTTTTGATCTTGACCAGACGTTCGCTGCAGACATCCAATATGTTCCTGCTGTAATTTTGAATATAAGTTTTCGTGGCGAGGCAGGAAATCAAGGAATCTAATGTATGCTGTATGGAGTTAAGTATTTTTATGTTAAGTACTTTTAAGTACTTTTATGTTATCTTCATTTTGTGCAGATACCACATTCAATATGTCGATTATTTGCCTTTGAACACTCTTTCCGTGCTCGTCCATGGCCACCATATCGCCGACTATCTCCGTTTATCCGTTTTCACAAGCTACATCTTCGCCCCGAGCTCGGACGGTTAGTTCTGAAAGAATGTTTTATGTTCGGTCAACACAATGAGCAATTCCGAGATGATGCCATTGCCAGTTTCGAGGACGAAATTTTTAGCAGCAGCATCCTCGGATCCTTTGGGTTCGCCAACATTTGGAATTATTATTCTACCAGCATCAAAAGTTCCATCGTTTCTTGGTACGAGACAACTTCCATCTTCGTCTTTGTGAAGATGCAGCTTAAGGCTACTTGGCTCGAATTATTATATGCTGGAACTCATTCTCCACGGTCGGCGATGAACTGCTCGAATCGTCGTCGGTACCTTTCATTATATAGATGCCAGTCCCTAACGATCCTCAAAAATCATTATTTTTCTTTCCAGCACAAGGCACACAGACTCCTTAAATCTGATAGCATCTTGTCCGTATTGACGTGATCATCGTAAATATGCCGCAAATTCATATCACCCATGCGAAACAGCACCAACATGTTTGCGTTGTTGCGGAGAAGAGGTTTGGTAATCCGCGAATACGTCTGGTCAAGGTACACGCAGTCCACCTTCGTGTGCTGTCCCATGATAAAGTATTCTTGAGTGCACTTTTGTTTTACGCAGGCAATGTCATCGAAGACCAATATCGATTTTGAACAACTTCTCTCGGAGGTACGACCTTCTCGTTTTCGCTGCAGGGTAAATAACCCATGCCATCCATAGCCTGCAGTACTTGGGCCTATTGCTGGTATTTCGGCTGCTGGAGCGATTTTAAACATAGGTACACGTTCTCGAACCAACAGTCGTTCGGATCTTCCAGCAGGCTCAGTAGGATGCATGTTTTCCCACAATTTGTGGTCCCGCGATGATGCACGACACACTACGGAAATAGGCTTCCATGTCGCTATTCGTAGAATATAGCTTCTTCTTCAGAATGAATGAATATAGGTAGAGTAACGTCATGCATGACAATCTATATGTTACCACTACAATCTTGTGGAGCAGAATGGAGCATGTGGAGCAATTGTGGAGCATGTGGAGCAGGTGGAGCGATGATGGAGCATGTGGAGCGATTGTGGAGTGATTGTGGAGCATGTAGAGCGAGTGAAGATTGCACAGAATTACTACTGCAAATTTTATATCTCTTTAAAGCATCCCTACGAGTGTACTGATTTAGACAATGTTTGCACTGAAATGCCTTACTTGAACTTTTTATGCTGCAGGTCGTTTTTCATGTCGTTGTAAATTCTGCAAATGAGTTAATGCTTTACCACAGAAGCGACAAAGAAGATGCATTATTTGTCATTTTACGTCCGTACTGTTCCAAGTCTAGAATAATACTAAAACGAAAATGTATAATAGGACCATATTTATAACATTCCCACTCAGTTCACCGCGATGTCTCGAAGAGGTAAGTTAGTAGCTGGAAATGGTATCGGAGATATGCTGATCTCAAATCTACCATTCGAGCTGTACATTCCAGGATACAAATTCTGCAGGCCGGGAACCAAGCTTTGTAAAGGATGTCACACAATGGGATAGACATAAATGCTCTGGACAAGGTGTTCAAGCAGCACAACATCGCCTATTCCCAGCACGAGGTTCTGCAAGCTAGGCACCAGGCAGACAAGATATTTACACAGAAGGCCGACGAGATAATAAAATCATCAGACACCGGACTCGGAGAAAAAAAATAGCAGTGTGTGGTGTATCCAACCTAATGAAGGCCAAGGTGAAGATAGGCATGGATGATAAGAGCAAGACAAAGGCACAGGTTAAAATGGGAACAGGTAGAACGAGCAAGAGAAGAGTACAAGTGAAACGAAAAGGAGTGACAAAATGAAGAAGAGCATGCAAGACTAAGAAAACATATACTGGCGAATTTTTTCCATTGCTTTTACCCGCACTCGGGGCCTAATCGGAGCCACGAGTGGTTATCGTCCGAGCCGCCAACACAGCATCGAACGCACGGAAGCAGTTGTCCGAGGCACAAAGATAAAATGAAAATATGCGCAAATGGCGCACTTCATCCCTGGACTGGGAATCGGGTGCCTATGAGTAGACACGAAATCGTCCGAATCGACTCGAAGTTTTCGATCCCTGTTTTAAAAAAATTAATATAAATTATTGATTTTTTTTCTGATTATGTATATTCAATTATGTGTTCAACAAAACACATGTAGAAAATTTGTTCTGTTTTATTTATTTTAAAACCCACTCTCCTTTGTATAAAATGATTTTAAATAAAAATACTTGCATTTAAGAACAAAATAAAAAAATTAAATATGACAGCTTACATATTATGCAGGAATGGTCAATGTCACCATTCAGTACAGGCCGTTAGCATGCAGCATATTTGCAAATTAATGCCGCCTATGTGTTGAAAATAGAACCAATATGGAAGGTGCTGATGGGGCAACATATACTTTAAAAACATAAACAAATTTGGCTGCGACCTCGTGGCCAAATCGGCAACTTGCCTGGTGGATGAATTAATACACTAGCACCACATAGGTGATGAAAACATATGCAATCCAAGATGGCATCCTCCAACAATGTATAAACAAATGACAAACGAAAAACTAATATTTCTGCATATGATAGAATGAGAAACATTGGTGGTGTTGTTGGGTTGAGTGGAGTAGGTGAGGCAATTAGACAATGAGAAACATTGGTGGTGGGGGTGTGGGGTGTAGAGGGGGCGATGGGCGTGGTGCTGGTGGGAATTGTGGAAAAGTAAGTTTTTAAAAATAAATTTGTTCATATTTTTTCAAATTAACTTTTTATTTTTTTGTGATTGTTTTTGTATTTTATAAGATTTCTTGGAACCTTTTTTGATTTTAAATTTTTTGGGTATTTTGTATTTGGATTTTTTTATTTCTCAATTTTTTTTATTCTAATTTTTGGAATATTTGGATTTTTGAATTGTTTGCTTTTTAGTTTTATAATTTTTTTGGTTTTTCAATGTCAAAGGTTACCGTGGTAATGGTCAATAATCAAGGTCAACGACATCCAACATGGGGGACAAGATCCCGATATGCCCTACCTCCCATTTTCCTTCTACTGATGGCATTGCCTGCGAGAAGCAAAAGTGTATCTAGGAGTACTTTAGCATGGGACGGCATACGATGGTGCAATGCGTGTACCTCGGCCAGGCTTATTCGCGCATGTCCAAACAGCTGCTCCATGACAATTCAAATAGGTTGGTGTTGTTTCGCATGGACAATATTAATTTGCGTGTTGTTTACGAAGATCATGTAAATACAGACATGGAATGGTGGATTTTAAGCATCTGTGTGCCTTGAGCTGGAAAGACAAGTACGAATATTAAACGATCGTTAAGTACTGGCACCTATATAATGAGATGTACCAATGGGGAATCGATCTGTACATCAGGACCATCGAGAATGAGTTGCAGCATATCGAAATGCGGGCAAATTAGCCTCAAACTGCATCTTGACAAAGACGAAGATTGATGTTGTCTCGTACCAAGAAACGTTGGAAACTGCGATGGATGTAGAAGAATTCGAAATGTTGGCGAACCCGGACGAACCGAGGATGCTGCTACTAAATATTTCGTTCTCGAAACTGGTAATGGCATCATCTCGGAATTGAGTAATATGTTGACCGAACAAAATAAATTCTTAAAGAGCTACCTGTCCGAGCTCAGGGCGAAGATGGAATGTGTGAAAACCGAGAACGCCCGTTATATGATGGCCATGGACGAACACGTGCCGAGTATTCAAATGCAAATTATCGACCAACCGAATTTGGCATCGGCACAAAATGAAAAGAATTTGAAAGTGCTGAAACATTCCATAGGTCATTCATTCGCTATCTCGATTTCCCATCTCGCAACGAAAACTAATATTAACAACCACAGCATGAACATATTGGTAGCCTACAGCGAACACCTGGGCAAGATCGAAAGACTTTTGGCAGACACCCACGACTAAACCTATAAAAAAAAACAACAGTAACAATTTTTATTCATTGCGATGTTGGATATTGCTACCAACCTACATAGGACTATTTTACCTGTTCGCGCGAAGTATTTGCTCTCCAAAAAAGCCAATATTTCGTGTGACCTCATAAATGAAGAAATTTTTCAGCCCTTTACACGTCGTCTCGAAGTGCTCAGGGAGAGCGTTGGATAACATATAGTTGTGAAGACCGAAATCGATGATACTGCTGAGCATGTGAAGAAGTGGAAACATGGTGATGTAAAAACAGATCGGGACGTGAATCAGATGCGGATTTGCCACACAAGAAAAAGGTATTGAAGAGAGTCTTCAAACCCAATGCTCTGGTTCGTCACTACCTACGATCTTACACATCTCGCAATAATAATACGACATACGGTATATACAGGTTTAATGGTTTTCTCGGTGGTGAAGAAATAGATTTCCTACCTGGTGGGATCATCCAAGTATGCGATTACCATAAGCGTGGAACTACAGGGCTTTACGAACTTCTATTTCACAAGGAGCCCGGAGAGTTTAGAAAATCCAACCTGCTGGAATACAAGTCATTTCTCGAACTTTTGCATGCACTTTACAAAGATAACAAACCAGAGACAGGTATTTATAAGAACGAAGATCAGTAAAAAATCGACATTCTCGCATACCTCTTCAGTGGCCTAGCGCTGAAAAGCAGCGAATGTCTTAAGATGATAGACGACGACAAGAACACCGACTACTTATTCTGGGACGACCCGACCGAGCTGGTCGATAGGCTGCAACTACTGCTGTCTTCGCAAATGGTTGAAAATTACTCCCACACTAACCAAATAAATTCAATTATCGAAGAACTGAAGGAGGGATACTACATTGAATGAGTCGTTTCGGAATCGTCAATGAACTGCATGCATATGCGAAATGCAACTACCGACGCCGCATAGTCAGGATATGCGGGGTCAATGACCTATTTCAAGCCGACCTCATGGAGATATTACTGTATGTTCGGGACAACAAGGCCTACAAATTCATGTTGGTCGTCATCGATGCATTTAGCAAATTCGCCTGGGACGAAGAATACCCGTGATGTCACCGAGGCTATGTCGTATGTATTCCGTGAAGGATGCATCCCGACTAATCTACAAACAGACCAGGACAAGTAATTTTAGAATGCAAAGTTCAAGGCACCAATGCAGAAACATCATATAAATCATTGTTCCACATTAAGCAATCTCAAAACTCATACGGGAGTATAATTCTTCCTTTTATTCTACCACTCGCATTATGCCCGAAGATATCAAGGACGACTCCATGCTTCAAGCCGTGTATGCTATTCCGAAGAGGGGGACCCACGCAAATCTAAAGCCAATTTCAGAGACCTGGTGCACATCTCCAAACAGAAAAGCATCTTCGAGAAAGGATTTACAACGAATAGGAGTACCGAACTATTTCTTGACCTATGTTTACGCAACTCTGCTCCGAGGACCTTCTTTCTTGAGGATTTGAATAATGTTCCAATCAATGGCAGTTTCTACGTAGAGGAGATCCTGCCTGCAAAGTTTCCTGATGTGTTTTGTTCGAGAAGGTGCTGAAACAATGTAATGGTCTGCCATATGTCAAGTGGTGGGGTTTTCCAGCCCACTACAATTCCTGGGTCGATGATGTGGACATCAAGCAGTGAACACCGAAGATAGAAATTGAAAATATGCATATACAATTGTATATTACCTTTGGATATGCATTTTTTCAATTGTGTATACTCCCATCGTACGTTACTGAATACGTTTTGCGTAAAAAAAATGTTGTATTTTATTAATTTAAAAAAACCTTTATATAAAATTTAATTAAATATGAATATTTACATGACCTCGTCACCATTCGGTACAGGTCGATAATAATCTTGCAGAGAGCAAATTATCTCTGGTCGTTAATACATAAGTTTCCATTGTGTTATAGTGGGAGATACTAAAAATAAATTAACAGTAGATATGGCATCGTATGGAAGAGGGCTGGAACAGAGCCGACAGCACAGCCTATACTTTAAATCATAAAAAAATATGGCTGGCACCTGGTGCTAAATTGACAGCTCCTCTGGCGGTGAGATATATCATTAATAAACAAGCATCACCTAGGCGATACAAATGACAAACGAAAATATAAGCTTGCTGCATTCCATGGAGTGAATATGGATGAGAGAGATGGAGGCCTGCTGACTAATTAACCAATGAGAAACATTGGTGGCGGGTCAGTCTTGTGCTGGACATGGTGCTGTGGGTATCTCCGGAAATGTTTGTATTTTTTTAATAAATTTTTGATAGTAATTTTGTAATAATTTTTTATAACATTTTCAAATAAATTTTTTATACATTAAGAAACTATATGTAAATTTTGTAAAGGTTTAGTAATTTTTTGGGATTTTGGGATTTTTGAGTTTCAAGGTTATTCGAGGTCAAAACACAGCGTCACAGCTACTTCTCCCTCATACTGGGGGAGTCTACGACTTGAGAGGACGAACAATAACTTTCTGGTAATCCTGCATGCCGCGCAACCCTGAATTTAGAGAAGATTGTAGATCATATCCAACAACACTGTAAGGAACGCAACCGGAGAGCTGTCAGTTCTTGTGGTAGCCATCTGGCTGAAATTAAAAATTTTGCTAAGGCTGGTGAAGCGAAGGATATCAGCCGAGAATACGGACGATAGTGGAGGTTGCGAGACGATGTCAGCGAGTATTATGTCGGCGAATATTTGATCAGTGTGAATGGACGATAAGGCGTGGTATCCGACAAGTAGAGGGCTAGGGTGCATGGAGGAGCTCTGGGCACTTTAGATTATTCCGGACTGGAGGAATGTGGACTGAATTAAGGTGAGACTGTATAAATGCATGATATTGAATTTATTGTATATATCGGAACTGTCAAACATTGACATGCAATTAGTAAAATAATTCAGTACATTTTGATACACTGTTATTGGGACTCATTTTAGTTATTTTATTACATTAATTTATTTGGGGTGATTGTAAATTCTATTGATTGAATTTATGAATTTAAATAAGAAAATGATAGCAATATATTATGAAATATTGAGTCAAGAATGTTATCTTTGTAGTTATTGTAAATAAATTTGGAAACTCTAATAACCCACAACTCTTTACTTCAATTAAGACCTCCTCTCAAGATATCGCTATTAATAGACGCCCAAATTTCTTCACTTCTCTTCACTGTTATTAAGACCTCCATCTCTTAAAGAAACTGTCTAATCCCTCTGACTTTGAGAAATTGAAACACTGTTGTCAAAATCTGGATGAAGATATTTTATTTAAAAAATTGAAATTAAGAAATTTGTGAATGTTAACTAGAGAAAATGTCAGCAGATATTACAGCATTGCATGATTTAATTGGAAGACTAAGTAGCCGAATAAGTACTGTTAGTGAGAATGTAAGTAGTAAAAAAGTTAGTTTTAATGAAGATGTTAATAGTCAAATTGGTGGTGTTAGTGAACTGGTACACAAGAAAATAAATAGTGTGAAGGAAAATGTTGACCAAAAGATAAAAGGTATTAGTTAGTTAGTAAGTAATAGAATAGACTGTGTGGACAAGAAAATTGAAAGTGTAAGCTAGAGAGTGGACAGTGTTGAGCAGGAAATAAAACCAGAAGTAAGAACCCTCAAATAGTAAAGGCAATAATTCCTACAGCAGCAGGGAAAAAAACATGCAGCTGCTGAGGAGGAGCTTAGATTGACCACCACCAAGTGGATGAGTGCCAGCAGCAAGGAGAAGGTAAAAATTGCCGCCAATACAGCCATCGCAGGAAAGGCCCAGCAGTTTTTCAGTGTGAGAACGTCTCAGTCAGGGGTAGGTAAAGGAATTACAAATAAGTCTGCCCTCTATGGTGGACAGACACCCTGGTGCGAGTACTGGTACCAGTTAGAAATCGTCGCCGCTTTGAATAGTTGGGCTGACGAGCAGTGGGTATACTACCTCGCGGCTACATTGAGGGGACCTGTTCTGTACATACTGCAGTCCCTGCCAGAACAACATCGAGTGGAGTACTCCACACTGGCAACGGCCTTGGAGTTGCGATTAGGCGATGAATACCTACAATATGCACACCATGCACAATTACGAAGCCGTACCCAGTGACCAGGGGAACCATAGCAAGAGCTGTGGCAGGACAACATGCGGATCTCCCACATGTCTCTGGAGGCGTGACCCGAGGAGGAATGAGATATCATCGTAGTCGACGTTTTCGTGGAAGCTATCACTGATGTGAATGTGCGCTGAGGTGTATGCCTGGCATCACCTAGCAACATGTAGGCTGGCCTCGACCGAGCATTGGAGGTGGAATATGCGAAGCAGGAGCCGATGACCCAGTATACAATACAGGCAGATACCCTGTGTTATGAAGACGATGTAAATAGCATCCTGGACATCTTGAGGAAGTTGAGACCACAACGACAGACATCGTTGACAGATTCTGTGCTTTAGAATCCAACTTTTGTCCATCTAAGCGTCGGGAATGTTAAGAGTGTGGCCGAACAGGAAACTTGAGAGCCCAGTGCCTGCAAAGGAACTGCAGGACCTGACAGCCAGTTTTAAGTACGGTCGATAGCTTGTTTAGAAGGCTGGATATGGCGATAGGGGAACTTCTGAACTGCATGGAGGCAGTAAAACCTGTCCCTTGTAGACAGAAATGCCGAGAATGTGGGAACTGTGGAAAGGAGGGGTACTTACAAGCCTGCTGTCCAGGGATCCCACATGAGACTAGTCATCGAGGAAAGGGCAAAAGAAGAGCTTCACCAAAAACTATATCGAGTAGCCACAGTATTAGCTATCATATGCACAGAATCATCAAAACTACAGGCAACACAATATCTGAGGAAAAGGAGAACGTTTACTATATGGTGATTAGAAGAACAAGGATACTGAAGTTTGACCACCTAAGAAGTCTCCTCGTGGTTAATGCAGGCGAGGCAACGAATTAAGTCCATTTAATAGATGAATCTGCACATGCACATCTTCAGGAAAGAAATAAACCAAGGGGCAGGAGACGAACATGTCCCAGTGTCAACTGGCATCAAGAGGAGCACTCGATGTGATCCAAGAGTTGCAGGCGACACATTCAGGGAAGGATGATTAGTATGGCTGTATGAAAGCAAACACCTTGCGAGCAACACATCTTGGTGCAAAGAATATTGGGATGGCCCTTGCCAAATTTTGAAGCGAATAACTTGTCTCCTTCCAGATCTTTCTTCGGGAATTCCTAGAGGAAAAGTCAAAGGTTGTCCATATCAACCGACTGGTGTTCTACAAATGTCCAGATGTTCGAGAATCTTTTCGGGACAAACAGATTTTAAGAAGGGGTAGTGTTATGTGCCGACACCGGCACTGGGCGCCGGTTCATGTTACCTGTTATGCATGGTCCGGCGCTGTGAGGGTGACTCACCTCGATCCCTCTCCCCCTAGGCAGACTCACTCACTGCTCCATTGCCCAATAGCCGAGGAATAATTGACAGTTTACCTGACTGGTATCACAACTCCTCCTCCCCCCCCCCTTCCCCGCAGGAGGTGTTGACTATTTGAGAGGATGAAGAAGAATTTTCTGGTAAGCCTTTTGCATCGCAACACTGTATTTCGAGAAGATTTTGGGCTAGAGCCAATAACACTAGAAATACCACATCAGGTAGAGAGCAGTCAGTTGCTGTGGTAGCCATCTGACTGAAGTACGGTGTTTGGGTGAACTCTGTTGCAGCGAGTAACATTAGTGGAGAGTATGGACGACAGCTCAGGTTGCGACACGACGACCGCGAGTATTTGTGCAATAGGGACTGATGAGAGTGCGTGGTACCCGACGAGTAGAGGGTTACTGTGCATGGGGTGCGCTCGGACCACTCTTTAACGTTCCTAACTGATGGAATGTGGACTGAATTAAGGTGTGACTGTAAGAATATGTAGTATCGACTTTACTGTAAATATGGGAACTATCAAATATAGACATGTAATTTGTAAAAATATTCAATATGTTTTGATACAAAGTTTATTGGGACGGATTTCAGTTACTTGATTACATTAATTTATTTAAGGTAATTGTAAATTGCATTGATTTAACTAATTAATTGTAATTTTCAAGTGATAGCAATTTATTCTGATATATTGAGTCGATAGTATTTTATTTGTTACTGTAAATAATTTAGGAAATTTATAATTATCTTTTAAATTTTATTTAGAATTCCATCCCTTAAGGAATATGCCTAAGCCCATTGAATTGGATACTTTGTGACAGTATGTTTCGAGTTTGTTATGTAAAAATGGTACATGTAAATTTTAAATTGTGGACTTGCACTTCAATAGAAGAAATGTGACTTTGTTGATTTGTGTTAATACGTATTAATACATCTAGAATATTTTGCGGTCCTGAAAATCTGAGCTGCATGATACTGTTGGAGAAGAAGTCAGGTCGTGCTAAGAGATAAAACGGCACAATGATCAATTTCATAACCTCAATGCGAAAACACTACCCAAGAAAACAGACTTTCATTTGTGCAGTACGCAGCAAGAGAACTCAATATATAACCTTATTTGAGGTCCAGGTAAAAAAATTTGTTACCTGTCCCTGAGTTTCAATAGAATTTCTCTATTGATATATGTGCTGTTTTCAATATTCCCAGAAATCCCCATTTCAACCAATTTTGTACTCTATATATCAGTTTTATTGTATTACTATTTTATGAGATTTACTGACAGTAATTCAGAATTTTGCAACTTGTTGAGCCATGGCAAACGTTAAAATTACAGATATGCCAATACAAATTAATTTATTATATTTCAGACCTGTAGGGAAATGTTACAACATTGTGATACACACATACACAAGTGACCATTAAAAATTTTCTACTGTCGTTAATGACTATTCACGGTTAAAACGCATAACCTTTGTAAATCAAGTTTCTGCTGTCATAAATGAAATTGAAGACTTCGGTGTGGGTCAACACTGTTTTCGTACACACGCACATCACTTAAATAATAGACACATGACTCGCTGAACTACATATATGCCTCCAGGAAAATGTTGAAACACAAGAAACATAACTTTGTGACATATGCAATTAGTTTAGAACACAACATACACAATATTTATAACATTATTTTAAGTTTTACAGAAGATAAAATATAATCCTCACAGTCAGCATCAACAATTAAGCCATGTCATCAATCATGCCAACGTATATCCAAGTTGTAACTAGTCCTGCCACTGGGGATGTAGATGGCGAGCTCACAAATACTATTAATTTTGCACACACATTCTACAATTTTATTTGCCATGTAAGGTCTGCAGATAAAACTAGAGAAATGTAAAATGCCTTCCGTATTTGAATAGTGGGTTTTGTTGAATAAATTGTTAGAGATGTAATTATTACCAATAAAAAAGTCTTATTGCCAAATAATAGTCATTATATCATATTATTAACACTTCATCATTCAATATTATAATACATATCACAGTTATTAAAATAAAAATACTTAATTTAATGTTATAATATGAAGACTCAAGTTAATTTTAAAAACTTTAAAAGCCATTGTACCGAGCCTAATATGAACCTAGACATGCTATCAGCTGCGCCAACACAATTCATACCTTAGAAAGCTGAATAAATTATATATAAATATTCAACTATTACATGTTTTGCATTGTTTCTAATTATGGAAGCCTTTATTTATTACACAGAATTCTGCAGAATTCAACTTGACGCTGTATCACTGTGGAAGACAGGGTGACTTATAGCGTCGTAGTTACGTCCTCCCGGCATAGACTTTATGATGCCTGAAGGTTAAGGGGTTTGCAATAACGTAGTCTTTTACTGTTTCATTTTGAAGGACGAATATATTGTCGCGAATTTAACACAAATAAAATTGAGCAGCACTTCCGAGGTGTGGTACCTAATTTGACTACTCGTATTAACTGTGGACGACTTCGTGGTTGAGTGGGGGCTTCTCTGCGCGACGGTGATTGTATACTTAACTCTTGCTGGTATGATGTCAGCTGTGGAGGGTGAGCTCCGGCGATGTGCGGCCATGGCAAGGCCCGCAGGTGCTGCCGTCTCACTAGATGGCTGTTCTACTGACCCACTGACGTGGCCGAGGGTCCGATGTGCCCCCGGCCCCCTCGGCACGGTTGACTTCTCTCTGTGCGGCGATATTCAACTGACTGCTTTTCAAACTGACGTCTCTGGGTGGTATTAATTGACTGACCTCCTCTCTCAAACTAACGTATCTGGGCGGTAATAGTTGACTGCCCCACTTCTCTTGTAAAGGGCTTTTTATGCAGGCCAGCCTCCCTCCTTTGGTGTCGGCACATGTCTCTATTATTAGGGGAGGGGGTGAGGTGGAAGGCAACGCAGAACAATGCCTTTCGAAACCCGTGCCCTGGTTCCTGAAGGTTGGGGGGCGGGGAAGGTAGCACTTTGCCCCTAGCTTGCTCTGTCAGCTATTTCCTGTTGCGTTTCCACATTGTCCTGTGGATTTCTAAGGGGGGAGAGGGTGTTCTCGGCACCATTATCCAGCTCGTCAGCTGTTTCTTCCGCGGTGCGTGTTTTCTGAGTTTAGGCGAACTGCGTTTCTATACCTCGTGAAACCTCTGCGATAAACATATCTCACGGGCTTGCTAGAGGCATAGGGGGGTGGGAGGGTGGTAGGGAGGCCTAAGCCGCAGGACACGTGTAACTGCGATCCGCCACCTGCCTAGTGACACGTGTCGACTGAGAGGAGCTCGCAAAGGAGGTCAGCGAGGTTTCTATTCCAAAAGACATCACACATCAAACTTTTATTTGGAAAACAACTAAATTTTGGTGGTTACCTAACTTGTAGACAAATAATTACATAGCTGTGTGTACCGATTTGGGCGCATCGTATTGTTTGTCGATGTTTTTCATGCTACCGTCTCCGGCGAAATGATACACGTTTTGCTTACGCGTAGGTTTTGTTTGCGCCAAGGATAAATCAACATAATTGGCGCCTAAGAATGCGCCTTCTGCCGTGGCTTAACTAAGCACTTATCCGGCAATATAACGTTCTGAAATACCTATCAGGCCCTTATAAAAACGTCTTCGAATACCAGCCTTAGAGCCCACATCGGAGAAAAATATAATCCATGAGTGTAAGATAGTTTATTTTCCGGTAGTGCATTCAGCCCCTGTTTAGAGCTTTGATTTGGAACCTATGTGCCTGGTGTCAGAGTAGAATCGAACGCTTTAATGTTTCGTTTTAGGATAAGTGCGGTTTGGGATTAATTTTGATTGTAACCGTGTCTGTTCGCGGTTTGATCGAGCTCCCGAAAGCTACAATGCTGGTTTTAGGAGGAGAAGATGCTGACAGACATGCCTTGCGCGGTAAATTGATAAGTATTAGCTTCAGTAACTTAATTTATTGTAATAAATTAAGATGTAAAAATAAATCTTAAGTTTGCTGTAAGATCTATTACATGGACGGATTGAGCTGGGATCCTGAGAAGACTATCAGGAGTACCTCCCATCATCCCCGCTATTTTGATTTATGACATTTATAATATGTTATTAATAATCTGGTCAGTCAGCAGGTTTGGTTGTTTATGATTACAAAACTGGATTGGTGTTAATTGTCTGTGTTTCTTTTTTGCCAATTATTTTTCAATAACTTTAGTTTATTTTTTATTAAATTTGCATGTAAGTTAATTGAGTATCGCCTATGTTTAATTATTATTTATTAAGGAGTCAGAGTAACACTGGCAGTTTGTATAGACCGGAGTTGCTTACTTGGGCATTTATCACTAAGCAGTAAAAGTAACATATAGAAATATGAAATTTTGAGAGATGTTGAGTGGGGTACTTGTGTATTGGTAATGTAGGTCAAGTGATGTAATTAATTGTTACAATTTTTTATTAGTTTTAACGAGGGTAAGTTTTTAGGACTGTTTATTTAGAAGGGACTATGGTTTACGTTAATAATTTATTTATTCCTTCATTTGCCCTAAATTCTAGAATTCAGATAATTTTGTAATGATTATTATTAATAGCTGACATATAAAGAATTTATGGAACTTTTCTGTGCTATAATTACCTGCCACTCATGGTTCAGATATGAGGGGTGAGAAGTCAAAGTTATCATCTGAGAGGAAGTACGCAAAGGATGTGTCTTAGACTTTTCTCCTTCTGACGGACAAGTTCCGTCAAAATTTTTGTGTAGGCTTATGAGTATCAATTATTGTGTTTGTGTTAAGCATAATTAGCTAGGATAAGTTGAAGGGCTGTGAAATAATATAATTTTTCATCCTTTGCACAACGTTAAAACAAATTCATAGATTTGTGTGATAACCAGATAGTATCACTTCAAGTAGCTTTTATTAATTTCTTTGCTAATTAATTACATGGTAGTAATTTCAATGTTACGTCTTTCGATTGTATTTTTACGTGGCAATCTATGTAGTTTGACAGGCTTATTGTACAGTAGGAAATTTAAGGGCATTTTATTTGAGAACATAAATACATTATGATTACTTGGTACGGTGCTGATAAGCTTGTTTGTAATGAGATGTATCAAATAATGTTACAGATTGCTCGTTGGATGCGTTAAGGTCACGTGCAGCGAGTGTACTATAATGAGTCTTAGCTTAAAGAAATTTGATGGAGGGCGAAGATGGTAGATGTATCTGCGTAATGTGATGTAATGACCTACTTCCGTCTCCTTCGCGGCTGACAGTAGAGCGCATATCGACACGTGAGATTTGACAGATTTTGCGTGGGGTATTTTTGTGTTTGTAAGGTAGGGTTAGTGACGTAATTGATTATTATGTGTTGTGTGTTTTTAAATTTTAAGATCGTTTTAATTGTTAAATATTTTATTTTGGACATGACAAGTTCGAAAGTGAAAAATAATGTAAGAGAAAACTAAAGTGAAAACCCAGGGAACTAGAAGTGATGCCAGCAGTTGATTCCGAACAGAGGACCACTGTCGAGAGGCATTGTGAAGTCTGATACCCCATGAAAATTTAAAGAAAGAATTTTCTTTTCCTGTGGAGAGGAAGGACAAGATAGATGCACCATGGTGAGATACTAAGAGGGAGGATGTGTTTTATGAAATGTTCTTGTCACTGGTGGAGCGTGAATCCACTAAATAGCAGCTGAGACTGTGCTGACATGGGAAATGTTCTGTGGAACAGTTTCAAGCATCCATTAGACACAGTCGGACTTGCTTATGTCAGAGACCTAACGACAGAAGGATATGGCGTAAACTAACATGGAAAATAAATTAATAAGGACTTAGTCTGTAGCAAGGTAGGCTGGACCATAAAGTGTCCTTGAGGGGAGTAACTTCGCTTCTGTCACAGGCACAGAGAAATAAGAAATTTATGTGAAGTTGGGTTCTGTTTCAGTGGAAATCGGTTCACATAAATGGAAAGTAAATAAAATGCTACAATTGGTCCATGGTGTTATGGTACACCAGTGAGAGGAGAGTCGAGGTGTATATTGTTAAAAATGGTTCTGGGTTCGATGCCGGGAGGTGGCATGGAAAATAAAATTAATTTTCCTTTGGTAGCATATTTGAGAACATTGTTTTGTAAAAGAAACAAGTGTAACAAGACTAAAATCTACAGGAAAAAGAAAACGAATATGCCTATTTACTGTATAGCTATAACAATAAGCATTCTTGCCAGATTTTAAGGCCTGTGTAAACAACAATAAATTGTGAATAGAGCCATTTTTTTGTTTAGTATATAAGGATATTTATTTCGTAATTGGAACTTTTGCAATGGGCTCTCGTGTAACTGCAAAATGGCTGGGAATAGGCTGTTCGCTGTCTGCACAAGGCGGTCTTGCGTCCAACTGGGCTGGAGATCTTCAGGAACCTGGGACGACTGACTTTGCGGGAAGTTGTCCAGTAGAATCTAGCTCGTGGAACTGCAGATTTAGGTAAGCGAAATGATTTTTTTTCCAGACAAAGGTATACATTAAAGCAGTGATTTTAAGTTGTTTTAGTTTTAAGTAACTTTTAAGGGGTTCTCTTTAGTCATTAAGATTACTGTGTCTTTAGGATATGTGTATTCTGTGTACACTTTATTTTAGTGAGTGACATTAATGCAAATCACGCAACTGGGACTAGTTGATTCTGCAGGAGATATCGAGTGGAAGTGAGCGCATGGACGAGGAGAGAAAACAAAAGAAAGTTAAGTAAAAATGAAATTGTGATTTTGTGTTTGTTCTTTTCTTCATAGAAGATGTTACAGCAGAGAGTGGTAAGTAAAGTTAATGTTAATCATTTTAGGTTATAAAAGTGTTATGCAATGCTTTAGGTCTACGTGTACAGTGTGTTGTTTAATTGTAAACAGTTGCGAGTTGTCGGGCGGAACTTTTGGCGAAGCGTTCCTGTGAAGGCCAGTGGAGCTGTAAAGTGTGATATTTTCCTTGTAGACTTCTAGATGTGTGATCAGGGCAAATGCCTGGAATGTGTTATATTTATGTGGTGTTGCGGAGTTCCGATTGGGGATTTAAGGGCTTTGTGTCTGGTTGATCAGTGCCACTAGGCACATATCTCATAAGTTCGTCATAATTGTCTTTGCATTGTTTGTGAGCAAAAAGGCTATGATTTGATGTTCATACTTCGTGTGCGAGCACTAATGCTATTAGTTTTTATGTTTGAAAGGGGTTAGAAACTGATTTCTTAAATAACGAAGGATATTCAGCAGATAATGTACTTATCAAGTAGAATTAAGGGATAATTTAATTAAGTTCTTAGTTAATCATTTAAATCATAGTTACGGGAACTGTCGGAAATTGTGAAATGTACTTCACAATGATTTATTTGCGATGATAGCTACATTAAGTTTTTTTTAGTAGTGGTCCATTATTGGCTTTCAAATGTTAAGGATAGAAGTAAGAAAGTGGCATGACTTTTATAAAAAAAAATTATTTAATTTTGTAAATTGTAATAATATTTAAATAGTTGTTTGGTTAAACTTGACGCTACGCCACTGTTGTGCGCCAATTAAACTTGACGCTATTCCCCACCTGTGGCACACAGAGTGGTTCGTAGGGTCGGAGTTAATTCCTCCAGGCACAGACTATAATGTGCCTTGAAGGTTTGAGGTTGTATCAATAAGGTAGTCTTTTGGTGTTTCATTTTGAAGGATGGATATATTGTCTCGAGTTATAAAAAACATACAGAAACACTTCCGAGGTGTGGTACTCTAATTTGGCTACTCATATTAACTGGGGATGATGTCATGGTGGAGGGGGGGCTTCTCTGGATGGCTACTTGATACTTAACTACTCTGCTGTTGGTGCTGGTATGTTGTCTGTGGTGGGTGAGCTCCGGCGATGTGGGCGGCCTTGGCAAAGACCCGCATTTGGTGTCGTCTCCCCTGGACTGCCGCTCTACTGACATACTCATGTACTGAGGTACTGTTGTCGCCAGGGTCCGAAGTCCCCCGGCCGCACGCAGCACGGCTGCTCTCTCTGCATGGTGATATGCAACTCTTCTGCTCGAAGGGCTACTGATTACAGATCCCACTCTCCCTGCAAAGAGGCTTATATGCTCCCTAGCCTCCCTCCCTAATTGTCGGCACATGTCGCCTTGTTGGGACGAGGGGGCGGTGGTAGGAAACCGAACAATGCATTTCAAAAACGTGCCCTGGTTCCTGAATGTTGGGGGGGAGGGGGAGTGGTGATCTTGCCCCTTGAATTTACCATCTCAGCTTATTTTTCCGCGGTGTATGTTTTCTCATTTCAGGTTAACTGCGTCTCCTATATCGTGATATCTCGATGCTTGCAAATTTTACTTGGCTTGCTAGGAGTGAGGGGAGGAGGTGGATGGGGAGCCTATGCAGCAGGACACATGTAATGGCCTGCTCACGCTCCTACTTCGGCTTGACCTTTCTCTGAGGTGATTACGATCGACATGCGTCTCTCTACGCTCCTACACTGGTTATGCTGGCGGGGGGGTTGGTTGGTGTGACAGTGCCGCACTAATACTCCTAATACATCACACGTCAAATATACACACATGGAAAAATAGAACAGGTTTTAATTTCTTATTGCATTTGAAAGAATAATATTTAGAGTCGCTGTATACATTTTTTAGTTGTTTTGTTTGGTTTTGTAAACTTTCAGCGGCAGGTGATTGAAAGGAAAGCTAGAGAACATGCCACGCAAGGTTGCTATTTTAATTTTAAGGCCAGTAGTGAAGTTAATTTTTGATAATGTTAACTGAGTATTATTCCTTATATTAGGTTTGAGGACAGATACGAAGTTGTGAGAGGGTAGAAATGAAATTTTCCTTCGCTATTTTCCTTTGTATCATTCCACTTTTCTAGCAAGTGTTCGAGAGACAGAATATCGACGGTGGGCAGATACTTGGAACTTTGGACTGTAGGTGTTCGACGGGAAGTGTTGTAACCATGGTCCATGATGGACCCTCTCAAAAATCGTGGATGGTTCTTAATGTGCGGAACTGTACTATGATTCCTTCATTGATGTTGCCATAAAAATTTTAAAAAACAATTCTACTGCCGAGTTGAACTCATAGGTGGGGTTGTGGGAGACTGTCGTTTTTAGTGCTGTGTGGGCAGCACATGGGAATCCTTCTTTAGCTGGAAGAAAGATGTCAAAAGAAGCCCTTGGTATCGACACCCTGAGAAAGAGGAAATGCAATGGGACGTAAACCTTTTGTAAGGGCTATATCCAGTGAATGAGAAGAACTCGTTAGACGCATAAACTCCCCCCCCCCTTGTTATGTTTAGATACCTGGTTGCCATAACCTTCTTTTCCTGCTTGTATGTGTTGGGCGTAGTGGAAATTTGCTGTACTATTAAACTAACATTTGTGAATAATGCAACACCAAGAAGGATATATGTGATTGAAATGAACTTTATACAACAGATTATGTACATGGCGTTACACATTTGATTAGGATTATAGAACTATACACAATCCCTGTCTTTTAGAATTCAGTATGGTGTGAAGCCCCGAATTGCTGCAATCAGATCACCTAAACGTCGTGGCATGGAATCAAAGAGGACCTGGATATGTTCCTGGGGAATCTCCCTCCACATGGTTTGTATACGAGTCGACAAAGTATCAACAGTGGCTGTTGGAGGACTGTGAGGAACAAGTCACCGCCAAACCATATCCCATACATGTTTGATGGGCAACATGTCAGGCGAACCTGCAGGCCAGGGAGGCAGTGGTACCCATCGTTCATTGAAGAACGTTTCAACATTCCTTGCCCCATGTGGCCAGCATTGTTCTGCTGAATTATGGCATGTGGAGTCACCTGAAGGAGGGGCTCTAAAACCTCCCTGATTTGGTGGTTGCTGTTCAGATTGCCCTCAATACGTAAGAGACGAGATCGCATGTTGTATCCAATGGCACCCCACACTGTCACACTTAGAACATGCCTGCTATGCCTCTCCAAATCCAGGCTGACAGATTGCTGTAACCACAGTAGCGTTTAACACATATGCAGCCATCACTGTATAACAGGTTTAAGCAGGACTCGTCCAAAAACACTACACCAATAGTGTTTTTTGCCCCTCAGCATGCCAGCGACGGCGTTCACATGCCCATGGCAGTCTGAGGCGTTTGTGGTTTCTGGACAATGGAAGACGACGAAATGGCATGCATGCCACCTGTCGAGCCCGCAGCAGACGGCGGCGAACCGTAAACGCAGATAGGACCACACCCGTTGTTGTGCTCCAGTGTCGAGCCACCACTGTGGACGAGGCTCTACGGTCCGTTACGTCCATGCGGACAATATGGTTGTCATCCCGTGCTGTGGTCACATTACGCGGTTCAGTACCCACTCGTCGCTTCGTACGACCCTCTCCTATCCACTGGTGACACACGCACAATACTCGCAGTAACATGCCCTGTACGAGCCGAACTGTTACCGTATGACAAACCAGTTTCCCGGAGACCTATAATTAATCCCCTTTCAAACTCACTCGCGTGTTGATATGGCACGCTTTGACATCGACGAGGCATACTGGCACTTGCTTTCACTTCGTTTGACAGCTTTTCACTGACTGAACATGGCGTAACACTGACCTTTCTGGTCACACACGAGAGGGTGCTGCTGGGTTTACGTGTACGCAATATTTCTGCAATCGTAAACACTTATTGCTGGTACACTGTTCTACACATTCTTTGAGTTTGGATTCATTCGTGCCATTCTTTCTTGGTGTTGCAATTTTTACAAACAAAAGTGTATTTTGATAAAAGCTGTTCACTATATTTAAACTAATGTGTAGGTGTAAGTTTTGTTTAAAATGAAAATGGTCGCATATAATAATGGCAATTATTACAGTATAACTTGGCATTGAGACCACTTAGATAGGTATTTGATGCTGTGAAGGACTATGTTTTAGCAAACAGTGTAAAACTTCATAATGGGTGCTCGACTTCATGGAGTGCCACTACAGATAGGTGCAGCCTTGGGGACCCTGTTGAAGGAGCAGTGCTTCTGGCTTGGTTATGGCTCCTGACTTGGCGAGTCCTCCACCGGGCAATGTGTCTTAGCGGCGGCTCCTGTGGGGATCTGGCAGCTCATTGGTAAAACCACATTAATATTTTTGGTTTCACAAAAAAGAGACAGTAAATTCTTGGATATTGAGCAAAACATAATAAACATTATCTGTTAAATTAAAATTTTTCCAAAAAACATTAATTTTAAACAGAAAAGTAATAATTTTAAAAAATACTGTGCGAGATTTGGGACCTTTTTCTGAAAGTCTGGTAATTTGATTTCATTGTATAATTTTTGAAGTTTTCCTCGCAGGGCTCCGTATACTGACGATTACCGATTGTAAAAAACACATGTTGTATATAGCTACACACTTTAGGAATGTTTCAGTGTAGTAAGTTGTACACGAGCTCCGTTGGCCNAAAAACACATGTTGTATATAGCTACACACTTTAGGAATGTTTCAGTGTAGTAAGTTGTACACGAGCTCCGTTGGCCACCGGTAATGTAACATTTGTAAAATTTTGGAAATTTTTGCGTCTAACTGTTTTCTATATTTTCAAGTTCTCGCTCGATAATGAGGCAGTAGGTGCAAGCCAAACTACACTGTAGGACAGTCGGCATTACCTGTACTTGTAGTTGTGTGAAGTGGGGTGACTTCAGCGGTGTCGACGACTTCCTTTGTTAAAAACTATATAGTTTCGGCATCGCGACAGGCTGGCCCGCATTGTGGTTTTGAGTTCTCCCGGATAGCTGCCATATCCGGGTCCACCGAATGCATTCCTGCTGAGTTTAGCTGGCGAGCGAGCCCGCGGCGAGACTTCTCGGCATCAGGTTAAGAGAGTTCTCCGTGTCAGAGAAAGATGTGATCTGCGAGTGTCTGGTAGTTAAATTCCAAGTAGGGGCTTCGGCCCCTGCCTAAAGCTCTGATTTGATACTTCTGTGCCTGGTGCCAGTGTAGTATCGAGCGCTGTAATGTACTGTATTTGTGTCTGTACGCGGTCGGGCAAAGCTTCTTATAGCTGGAATCATTTTTGCAAGAGGAGAGTATACCGGCGGACAATTATTAACATTGGTAACTAATTTATTTAAATTAAAATAAATTCAGAACAAAATTTAAGTCTTAAGATTACTATAAGCTCTCTTTCATTGGCGAATTGGAATGGGAACCCGATCAGACACACTTTGGATCCTCCCTTTCTCCCTTTATTATGGTTTGTCACAGTTTATGAAATTATGTGAATAATATGGTCAGTGAGCAGGTTTCTGAGTGAGTGAAGAGTAAATAGATTTTGGCGGCTCTTAACAGCGAGGTCTTGAGAGCCAATGAGGGTTATTGAGGTGAGTATGGAGCAGCGCCGGAATGAAAGGGCGGGGGAAACGGGAGGTGCCCCAGAAAACCTGCCGACCAGTGGCACGATTCCCAAATGCNGCGCCGGAATGAAAGGGCGGGGGAAACGGGAGGTGCCCCAGAAAACCTGCCGACCAGTGGCACGATTCCCAAATGCTAAAATTTGGGAGTGACGCGGTCTGGGATTGAACCCGGTTCGCCTTAGTGTGAGGCAAGCAGGTTGCTAATGATTACCACTAGGTGGGTGTTTATTACCTATGTTTCTCGTTTGCCAATAACCGTTAAATAAACTATGTTAATTTTTTTTAGAAACTTGCTGTGTATATAAGTTAATAGAGAAGAATGTTTAATTTAATTACTAATTATTACTGGATTATAATAACAGTGACTGACAGTAGGGTAGACTGGGCACGGTTGTGCCATTTTGCATTTGATCGGCCATAGTTTTGTATGTATACCAGTTAACTAAACGAAAAGTGTTTTTTCGTATAATTTCTACATCACCCTACATATAATTAATTAAAACTTTATCCCTAAACATAATGGTTTGCACACAGCAGCAAGTTAAAAAAAAAAAGGGAAAATGTCACAACCGACCACACCCCAGGGGCCATTGTGACCGTGCTTGGGGTCGAAAGTGGCAGGTTTAATAATACTCTGAAATGATCTGAAATCACTTTTATTGCAACACTTTACAATAAATATTACATTACATTCTTTTGAAAATAAAAGGAACAGAAAAAAGTATGTTTGGGAACACTTCAATCACTTATAACTAATAAGGCAGTATAGCATTTATATACATAATAGGTAATTATTAAAACCAGTCTTCACATTACAATGAGTCTCAAAATTGTTGTTTTAACTAGAAACAAGCATAACTATGCATAATCAAAATATAAAATAAATGTTAATTAACATCATAAATATCAAAATTATCTTTCTAGATAGAAACTAGCTTTACAGGAACTCTTTAAGTTAAAAAATAAAACATTAATAAACGTAACCTCAAAATCTTTGAAATAAAAACACGACAATGTTTTCTTCAACAAAAAAATAAACATCTTTGTATCAACATCTGAACAAGGACATTCGATTAATTTGAAACATTTCTGCTGCTTGTCGCAGAGATACACCTCGTTTTGTTTCAATATATGCATTTTCGTATTGAGTAATGTCTTGCCTCCCCCTTTCGGTCTTCCGCGAGCGTTGTCTGGGCATCTAAAACAATAAAACNACACAACATTTACTTACGTCACAACCGTACCCACAAATGATGTCACAACCGCACCCAACGCATTTTTTTTCATAAAAACAAACACCATGCCAAAATTAAATAATCTATGAACAATGTAATCACTGTTTTTTTTACTAATGTATATGTTATATAGATAAATAACACTTAATACTCAATCTGTATATATGTAACAACTATTATCAAAAGAAATCGAACAAAAATACTTACTTTTCACTGTCAAAAACATATGCGGGTTTCTCCTAGCGTACGCAGCGCGCAGCGGCTGACGCAATACTGTGACACGGGTTCAGACATGGAAGCCCCTCCCTTCGCCGTTACCATAACTCACTAATCCGTATATGTTGGCTAATATTTCGACTGTCACTTTCGAACCCTGGCACAACCGTACCCAGTCTACCCCATAGACAGGAACTGCTATTTCGGGTATCTTAACTCTTGTTAGGTAGTAATATGAGTGCTTCAATTGACTTACAAGGAATTTGTGAGACTTTATTGAGGATCCACCCCTTCTACATCTTATTTTTCAGATAATATATGAGTTGTGAGAATTTGAAGTTACCCCCTGAGAGGAAACATGCAATGGACGTGCCTTTGATTTTCTTCTTCTGACAGACCAAGCTCCATCATGATATTGTGTCGTCAGGGATACTCGTTCCTTTTCCATTTGATCAACCTTCGTAAAAATACATAAAGGATAAGTATGAAAGAATACGCCAAATTTGAAGGTCTATAATATCAAAACCAAACAACCAGTAATCTTGATTGATCAATCAAATCAACCGTGGAAACGTGAAGTTTGTTTATCATACATTCATACATATTCAATGTGACCACCACGAGCAGCCCGAACGATATTTACGTGATAATCAAACCCGTTCCACGCTCTTGTCAAGATGTCCGGTGGTACGGTTTGGATGGCTTTCGTAACTCTCGGTTTTAGGTGGTGAGGGGGTAGCGAGCTCGCATTCAACACGTCAATGTGAAGGGGACGGTATAATATATCCTTTATGGTACGCCACCCCATTGGCACCTAGCTGTTCTAGGATACCTGAACGAGACGTTGCCGCAACGCTGGATTGGTCGGGGAGCAGATGGTGACCAGACTCTTCATCACTGGCCCCCAAGAAGTCCGGATCTTGCCCAATGCGATTTTTTTATAGGGGTACATAAAGGATCAAGTGCTTCGTCCACCATTGCCGGCTAACATTGGCGACCTCATAGCGAGAATTACGGATGCCATCCAAACCAAAACACCGGCCATGCTGACAAGATTGTGGAACGAGTTTGATTATCGCGTAGATGTCGTTCGGGCCACTCAAGGTGGCCACATTGAACATTTATGAATGTATGGTAAACAAACTTCATAGTTCCACGGTTCATTTGATTGGTCAATTAATGTTGTAGGTGGTTTGGTTTTGATATTATAGACCTTTAAATTTGGAGTATTCTTTTATACTCAGCCTGTATAATAGTATTATAAACGTCTCCAATCTACACGGATACACGTTTTCATGGCATTATTTGTATATGACATTATATAGACCAAATGCCAGACATTTACATGCACAATGAACAAAATAATGAAGTTGCAATAACCTTTGTACATGCAGTTTGAGTTGGGTATTTTACTAGGTATTTAATTATAGATGTTCTCTGTCATAGGGGTTTTTTTATGTAAGGTGACTAGTGGAGTCACTTACTTCGTGTCATTGTCATTAGAGTAAGTAGATAAATAAAATATTTTGCCGTCTATATATTTTGCCTATATTTATGTTAAGAGTTTATATCGGTTTAATACAATTGGGATTATCTAATAACAAATAACGATATCTGGTAAGCCTAGCATATTTTAAGTTAAATTAAATCTAGTAATCAAAACGTCCTCATGAACTCATCATTCACCATGAGCAGAATTCGAAATCTTAAAGCTAACAACGTAGCCGTAAATAACATAGATTACAAGTTGCACAAGTTTAACAATGACGAAAAAAAAAAACATATGCACGAAATGGTGTCAGCTCTTTGAGATAATGAGAGTTGATTTACAGCACACTCGTGTGAAATTACTGCAAATTATTTCTTAACTTTAATTCATTTGTGTTAAAACGCTGTTGAATATGATGAAAGCAAAAAGGTTTATATAATGCTCTTGGTTACAGATATTAAAGTTTGCTAGAAATACATCGAATGTCTTCCTTGTTTCTGTTTGCACAACTACCAATTACAGATATATATATATTCTTTTTGATTAAAAATGAAGTATTTTCAGCTTACAATAGATTTTGTTCTGGTTTCCATAATGTTTTGGGTTTAAGTAATACAAACAAGTAATTCAAAATGGGTTAATGTGGGGGGAGGGGGGGCTGGCTCTAACTGTCTGCTTCATCCAATCCAGTTATTAGGATTTAGAGTGAGTGGGCGCTGGATTCCAGGAGTGGGATTTGACATTCGCCTGCTATGATGTCACGTGCTCGGGGCGCCCTCGACGGCATTAGCGATCATGTATGACGTAATAGCAGTCATCTTGGAATCCCTTGTCTCCGAATATACTAATTCCTACTTCTGCTTTCCATGGGATAACTACTTATGTGACACCTAATTAAAAATCGCTGGAATACATTCAATATAAATATACGGTGTATGAAATAAATAATGTTTGCAATAAGGCAAGTTCTAGATGATTAATAAAGAGTTTATAGTGACATCCGGGGTCCACAGTTATAATACTGACCTGTGTTTTGAATAGTATTTAGCTATGCTTGTATAAGGATTTCAGACTAATGACGTCCTCACATTAACCAGATATAATTATTTAAGCAATATCCAACGGTTAGGCATGGTCTGGGGCCCTGAGTTCAGGACCCGAAATAATAAAAATATTTATTTTCTTTCGTACTTAGATAAATAATGTGCTTCTTTTACTCTGTGACGAGATAATATTATATGAACGTATAATAAAAGCGAAACGCAAGTTTTAGAATAATAATGTGGTATATGAGGTTCACAATTCTATTAATACCTGGCGTTTAGAATATTTTCAGTTATGTTTATACATGAATATCAGATGAAAATAATTAAAACAATTTACAAACGTAAGGTGTGTTTAGTTCTGAGTTCAAAACCTGAAAACACAAAAATTATAAGTTTATTTAGGACATAGACAAAAATATGCTGCTTTTACCCAGCGATAGTATAATATTTGAAAAGCCAAATGCAAGTTTCGGAAGATTAATATAGGTAGTTGGAGTAAAATAAGTTACGCAATTTAATAATTGCCTCAGTTGGTGAAGCATTATAGCAATGATGGTGGCTGAATTTCTGTTTAGTATGCATGGACAACTGATACAAAGTTTTAAACAAGTCGAAAGGTTAGGCTTGGCATAGGATTCTTAATTCTAAACCCAGAACAATATAATTTTTTTTTTCTCTGTCTTAGAAAAGTTGAAAGGCTTTCCGAGTGATGGGATAATATTTTAGGAATGAATATTAAAATTAACTGGCAAATGCTAGACGAATAATATAGCGGTAAGAGTGAAATACGACGTTCGCAAACCGATTACATACCCGAGCTTAAGAATATTTTCTGCTATGTTTTCGAGGTCTTAATGTCAAATAACCGTATCAACAAAAAGGTACTTTTCCAGTAGAGGTAAAAGAAAATTTTCTTCTGTGTATACAGTGTTGTATGTCGTCATAACAACTTACATACATGTAATAATTTAAATAGGTACATACACTCTTACCTTAGCAAAAATCGTTTTATACGTTTGGTTTGTGAATACCATAATAAATACGGAGATATATGTGTAACATAACGTTTTTGTCACTAATTAAAATATCAATTCTTGAGGTTATATTTATTCTGTCTATAATTAAAAACACATTTAATCCCTCATAGGAAATTATTTTAAATTATAATATACAGGAATTAGTCAATGAAACATGTTTTATTAATATTATTGATGAACCATACCTATATTAAACGAAAAATACAAGGAATATAAAATTATATTCATGCTATTTTCGATTTTTTTTCAAGTGGAGAGGTATTGCTCTTTGTCAAAATGAACACATTACTGTGTCTTATTAATCCCTACATTACTGGAGTTTTAAGTATTTTTGTTTTAAGTATTAGAAACTTGTGTATTTAACCATCTCTGTTGTCACTACAACAAACTCTCTTTTATACAAACATAAAGTAAACGAAAAGTCAATATAAGCTTTCAGCAATTGGAAAATCCTAACCCTAAATTCATAACCTTATGCTCCAACTTTCTTTATCTAGTTGCAATTTCTTTTCATGTTCTTCTGTTTCAAAAAGAGACTGGTAAAATTAATTATTTTGTTGCCAAATTTTACCATTTTTACACAATTACTTTAAATGATTTAGCTTTTCCCGTTGTATTTTCAAAACCTCGCGATAGGCTTGATTTAGGTAATAATTGGCAATCGAAAAGAATCTTAGTTCTCTCCTTGAAATCTGTAAGGCGTAGAATGAAGGTTCGCTTTGATCATACTGAAAATAAATGTTATAGGGCAATCTTTCCAGTACTGAAGCCACATGATTTCCAACTTATTTACAGTATTTCCATTTAAATCACCCTTTTAATTTTTCAAATCATCTGCTTGCATTGATTTGGAGTCATAAATTAGTGTATTATCTATTTCTATAACTCCATACAGCATATCATTTTAAGCTAGTTTAGTTACTGTATACTAGCCAGAGGGATAATAAATTGCTAGGTTTTTACTGGCTGTTTCGATATGAGCGTGGACAGAGTCACATTCAAATTGGGAGTGAACTGGTTAAAAAAAAATATGGTTAATTAATGAGATATTTAATACTTACGCACTAGAAAGACACATAGTAGCTACAATTGCATAAATATTTTGCCCACTACATGTATTGGACATTAAAACCCATTCTCAACCATTAAAAGAAGATTTATTCATTATACCAAATAAACAAGAGGCAATTTCATTTGAGCCTCTCCCTCAAAGTGCCTCATTCCACATATGATTTACAGCTTTCCTAATAGCTACATCATAAACTGTGTCATTAAACACTGATAACCTTAGTTTATTAATTAATGCGTTAGAATTTATATATATGCAAAATTCTAATGGATTCAAATTTAAATTGTATAAACAGACTTTTACCAATTTAAGCATTTGTGTTAAATTCATGTTTCATTTTTCGTGTACAATTTTTTAAAATGTTATTCTGATGAGGCTCTTGCTCTTGTTCTTTCTCTTCATTATTTATTTGAATTTTTTAAAATTTTAATTTTTATCACTGTTGTTTTTTTGGGGTGTGTGAAATCGTAGGTTAAAGCTTTGACGAAATACATTTCGATAAAACCACTTCTTCACAGGAATGACATTTTCCGATTCACATTTCTCTAAGTGAAGGTTATAAATCTCAAAAATATTCTTATGTGGTGCAAGATATTCTTTCTGTGTATCTCTGTGAGTGTAGTCGGATAGTAACCTGGGAAATGAATTTATGTGTTAATTAATTGGCGGCTGTTTTCGTGCCTCTTTACGCCAGGAGTATGTTTACCACGTTTATCATCCAATACCGTATTGCAATCATTTCGTTTCTTCAAAATGTTTCTTACACTAGTATCTTATATGTCAAGTAAATGAAAATTATGGCGTTCTTGAGTATGTTTGTTAACTTTTACTAGGTAAATCTATCTTGTTTTTTTTTTTTTGGTCTTCTGGAAATAGCTTTAGTTGTTCGAACAACTACATTCTCGATTATGAGATAACTAAGATACTGTTGCTGCTTATAAATGTCAACTAAGGCCCTGTAAGATTTATTGATCTCCATTTGGTCATCGTCACTAAAAATCAGTTTTCATTCTCGAACACACTTTCTATAATCCTTCTGTAGACAGGATTTTGCTTGCCTTACGTTTCAACTTTTAGTTTGATGTTCCGGTCCTGTTTGAATTTTCTTCTTTTCAATATTTCTTTCCCATTCGTTTGGAAAAGCATTTTCTTCTTCGTTCTTTCCTTGGCGCTTATTACCTAATGTCGCTGAACATTTTCTTCTTCATCTTCCTCTTTCGATATGTTAAGGGGTTCACTATCTGTGGGTTTACATGATTGAGCATCTGCTGTGCAGATCTCCTGAACTGCTTCAGTTTTCTCACTTACAAATTCTACGATAAGAGATTGTTTTCTGTTGTAGTAGGTTGGCTGTATTGTCTGTACACTACTAGAACAAGTAAGTAGTGTAAAGCCATTAGGTTGTGATTGTTCTTGAATCTGATTAACATATTCTTCCTCCGAATTTGGATATGGCATAAGTGGTTCCAGAAAGGGAAATGTTTTATGGTTTTATTAAGTCAATAAATTGCATTTATTTTTCTTCTTTTTTGTTCTCTTGTTATTTGAAATCTAGGAAAACAAACAAAATAAAATTGTCACGATTTTATATACCACATATTTTCAAATATCTCATTTATAAGAGCCACCCAAATATATATATGAGCAAATATATATATATATGTAAATGAACTTAATAATTGAATACTTTAATAAAATTAAAGGCCCGGGTTATAAGCTTAATGCAATAGCAAGATCAAAACTGCATTATGCAGTCTCATCAGTGTCATAATGGCTGCGAATTTATAATCAAAAAATAAATATAATAAATATAGAAAGCTGTTATTATTAATTTTATTATCATTATTTTAACTTAATCTGAAATTTCAGTATAGCGAAATGACATGACTTGATCTGAGATTAAACAAATTATTATGACAACACATAAATACAATATATTTTTTGTATGAAGGTATAAATTATATACCATTAGTGTTCTTATAATATATTGACCAACATTAGAACCTATTTTGCATCGTTCGAGATGGATGATAAATTCGTACAATCGTCACTTTCGAGAGGCTGAAATTCTGGATCTTTAATCTCGTCATCCAGGTCATCAACATCTCCACCTTCATTGCATCTTTCCCAAGACGCACGATAGGTTTATATCTGTACAATAAACAGATTCATCCATTGCACTCATAACGAAAATATGAATTTATTATATTCCACAACTAGATAGACATTATACAGATATGATGTCGAGCAGGGGTGCACCAGTAATTTTCAAAAACAGTCAAGATTCTAAAATAAACTTTAAAGTTATTTAGTGACATTTATAGGATGTTTTATAAGTATTTCAATGGAAGAATTTAATAACAGCACGGCGTTTCTGGAATAATTGTAACAATTGGCATTATAGTATCAACGGCAATGGGGTATTATTCTTAAAATAGTCATGGCACAAAATTTTTGGATTTCGCTTCTGCATTTATGGCAATTCAGTAAATGTTTCATTTCTGTACATTACTGTAGGTATTTAAGAACCACTTTCCCGTGTCTTGGATGATGGATCGAACAGTTTTCAATAAACAAATTTAACTTGTTCACACTATCACTGCATATTACTAAAAATGCAAATTATGTTCGTAGTTTGGTCCTGATAACCGCCATTGTGACTAACACAATACAATAATAATATTAAAAAAATTAAAATTAATTCAGAGATGCCAACCTTACGTCAAATAAAATCCAACATATTCAATAACAAACAACCATATCTAAATATACAGCATTTTG